>NCSK02000198.1:0-62177 GCA_002276475.2 Chlorociboria aeruginascens | reverse complement strand
CTTCGGCAGCAATATATTTAGCATTGCAACCAGAATTATATATTTTATTAAATTTTAATTTTTTATTATTTTTTGCTTATATTTTTGCAAAAATTTTACCAAAAAATTTATATTTTATTAATTTCTATCTTATATTTTTTGCGATAATTTATTAATAAGCAATCAAATTATTAATTAGGCAATAACTTTATGCAATTTTATTAATATTAATTATTTTTTTATTGCTTTTATTAATATTTATATTTAAAACTTAATTTTGCTTTACGCTGCCCTAAAAACTTTATTATTTGCGTCGGATCGTAGCAATCAAAATTTCGAAAATTTATAATTGCTTTTTTTAATTTAATAAGCAAAAAGCAAACGATTATTCAAAGCCGTAATTGCAAAATTCGCAAAGCTTTTTTCTTTTGCGTCGACAGATATTTTTATAAGCTTAATTAAAAAAAAAGCTATTATTTTTAATTTAATAAATTTTAATCTTTTACGTTCCTAGCGAATTTAACGAATTTGCTATATAACAAAAGCGTTTATTTTTTTTTTTTTTTTCAATTTATAATTTCGAAGCAATAATTAATAATAAATTTTTTTATATCGTTAATATTATTTATATTTTTTAATATTATATTTAACAAAAATATTATTTTTTAAGATTCCAATATATGTAATGCTTTTTTATATAGCTTTAATATTTAAATTTCTAAACCAGGTTTTTTCGCCACAATGCAAACAAAGATTGCAAATTTTATTATAGCAATCTTCGATAAACGTAATATATATTGTTAATAGCCAAAATTATAAAATAGCTTTAAAATATAAATATTATTATTAATTTCTGTTGCCAATGCTAATAATACGCTTTTTTCTATTCTGAAAATTAATAATATAGATTATTTTAATTCTAATTTTATTAATAATAACGTTATAATTTTAATATTAAAAATTATATATAATAAAGTTTATATATTTTTTAATCGTTTCGCTCATTTTTTTACGACCTATAATAAAGCCAAAGTTCGAATAATATTTTTTATTTGCTTTCGAAATGCTATATTTATATAGCATTTTGTTAAATTTATATTTTTCGAACGTAAATATTTCGCTATAGCTTCAGTATCGAAATTAATAAAAGCATTTATTAAAAGATTTAAAAAACCTGCAGCACAAACTATCAAAAAATATATGCAAAATAAATTTAAATTTAATAATATTTAAAATAAACAAATTTTTCGCGCCCACGCTTAAAAAATGTTTTTATATACTCGCGTAGCTAAAGTTATTTTTATTTATAATTAACTATTTGCCATTTGAAATAGTTTAAAATTTAAGCTTCGCCTTTATATTTTTTAATTTTTTAAAATTATTATCATAGCCAATTTTTTATAGTAATTTAATAAAAAACAATATTTATTCAAAGATTTTGCTATAAATACGCAATAGCAAATTATTTTTTTTTAAAATAAATATTTATTTAAAAGCTTATCTGGATTAAGATATAGGCAATTTTTGCATAATCGAAATAATTAATTTTATTATGCTAATATTACTCTTATATTTTCTTAAAAACCTAGCTAATTTTTTTTTATATCCAAATATAATTAATTAAAATTAGCGTTTTATACAGATATAATCCAAATATTAGCAAAATATCTGAAATATTATTTTAAAACCATATGCACAAAAAGAAAATTAGCGATATCAGCAATATATAAGCAATATAAAAAGCAAAAAATCCCAAATAAATTAAGGCAATATATAAATATTGCTTTCGAATTTTCAACGCCTGCAGATTATAGCACAAAATGCGTTCGCTTTTCGTAATTTATAAAATTAATATTAAAATTATTTTATCGCTGCTTTTGCTAATAATGATAATTTATCGGATTCAAACCTTGAACATTATAATTATAATAAGCTTAACTTTGTTAACATTGATGATTATTAAGATAAGCATTATAATTATAATAATAATTTTAATTCTAAACCTATTGCATAATTTTCTTGGCTAACGATTCCAGAGCATATATATCGTTAATATAATTTTATATTTTTTTTAAAAAATAAGCTTTATTTATATTTAAGAAAAAACATTTATATTAAGCCCAAATATATCAAAAGCATTACTATATTTTTATCGTTAGCATTATTTAAATTAAATTTTTTTAAAATTGTTATTATAAGCTTTGCATACTTTGCTCCGGTCATTATATTTAATTCCAATGCTGCATTAAATTGTGGCATAGGCTATGGATTTCGTAAATAGCATTATATTACGGCTTAAGCTAAATTTAACTTGAATTTATAATTATTATTTATTTATCTTAATATAGGATATTTTTTATTATTAATTAATAAAGCATAATTGCTTTAATTTTTACCTAACGTTAAGATTTATAAAATAACTGCGCCTATCATGGTCCAAAATATTAATAATTTAAAATATTCTATCGCAGAATATATTGTTCTTATCTTTTATTTTAAAGGCAAATATTTATATGCCTGCATTATTCGTAAAGTTTATTTTATTGATAATTTCCAAGCCAAAATATTGATTAATATCGATATATTGAAACCTAAATAAATCAATATTAATATAATTAAGAAAATTGCGATAATTAAATAATATAATAATATTAAAATTTTTTTTTGTATTATATAACGCGAACCGCGAATTGCACGATCGATTCTTACCTAAGATATAGTTATAATTTTATTTCGAAATAAGATTATTATTTTTATATATTATATTACTTTTCCTAATCGAGATTTTATTTTTGAATTAACATAAATACCTTTTATTATATTTGCTTATTTTGTTAATAAAAAATTATCCAAAATTATTGCATAAAATAATAGCGATGCTTTTATATAAATTAAATGCAATCTTAAGCTAAAATTAATTTAAGAATTTAATTTTAATTATTATTTCGTATGTTTGCCTATCGATAATAATTTTAATAAAATAAATATTTTGGCATAAAAATTTCCTATATTGGTAAAATTGTTTAAGCTTTTTAATAATATTAAAAATAAATATATTCTGCAATTTGGTATAATAATATATAATAATAATAATGCTGTTTACATATATCAAATGCTTTTCGATGCATTTCCAGGTTTTTTTATTGACAAAAATTGTATCGATCTATTTAAAGAAAAATAAATAAAAATTAAATTAAAATTAAATTAACAAAAATTTGTTTGGTTATTTAAACCTAAAATTTATATTATCGGGACTCAAAATAAAGAAGTAATTAATACCGCTTTTAATAAATTGCATAATTAAAATTAAATGTTTTATATTATATAAAATATATTTTTTATTTTTTTTATTTTTGTTATTTATTAAATTTTATTTTCCCAAAAACGCGTTAGCAAAGCTATTGTTAATATTAAAGCATTAAATATCGCAGCTATTTTTGACGCATATTTATTATCGCTTTAGTTTAATATTATTGCAATATATTAAAGCTATAAATTTATTTTTGCGATTGATGTTATTTAATTTTTTTTATTAATAAAAAATTTATTTAAAATTAAAATAATATTTTAATATTATTACGCATCGTGATCAAAAAACGTTTAACGTCGCTATTATAAAATTTAAAAATTTATTTGCATATTGCCAACGTAAAATAAATTTATTTTTATATAATTTTAATTTTACCAAAGCTTATATTAATAATATAATTATAGCAAACCATATTTTCGATTAGCATTTCCAATATTTGCGATAAGTTTTTAATATTTTGCAAAATAAAAATATAATTATAAAACTAAAAAAAATATTTTTAAGCTTTTTTTTTATTATAATTTTTAAACAAAAGATTATTAATTTTGGTTTTAGCATTATAAAAAAACGTTTTGCAGCGATCCGCGATCTCGCCTTTCCTAAAACGTTAAAAAATTTGGAAACCTACCTTGGAATAATTAATTATTTTTAATAATATATTAAAAATTATGCAATAATTAGCTAATTTCTCGAAAATAAAAAGATTTTTTTGCTAAAATTAGCTTTTATTAAAAAGAAATTTTATTAGAATTTTTTTAAGGCAATTATATATAGCAGCCCTATAGCAGCAAAATTAAATAGCTTTCGTATATTGCAAAAGATTTTTGCTTTACCACGCATTTTAATATATTATAATTTTTATAAGCAGCTTTTCGCTAATATTAATATTTCCAAATATGGCATCGATATAATAATATATTATATTAAATTAAGCTCGTTATTTACGCAGCTTTTATTTATAATATATATAAATTCTGCCGATAACAAAAATTAATAATTGCCTACTAAAATATTTCTTATTTTGTATTTAAATATTAATTTTAATATTTCTTATATAATAACACCAACTGCTTAATCGTTTAATAAAGCTTATAAAGCTTTTATGCGCTTAATATATTCTTGAAAATCTAATATCAAATTTATTATATTTTTATTTCGAAAATTAAATATCGCAAAAAAAAAATATTAGTTAATCGAAATAAAAATAATTGCAATTATATAAACGGCTCGCAAAATTAAATATTATATTAAGTTAATTCGCTGTTCATTTGTTATGTTTTATATTAATTATAAATTATTTATCGATATATTATAATATTTTTTATTTACGCATATTATTTTAATTTCGAAACTAAACTTAAAACTTGTATATACTTTTAAATTTTTATTAACGCTTTTTATAAAACTTTATTATAAATCTAAAAAATTATATATTATATTTAATGCTTTGTTATAATTGCCAATAATTCGCTATAATAATTCTGCCCTATTGTTTTATTTTATAAATAAACTTAATGCCTTACATGCTTCGGTAATTAAAGCATATATATATATCGCTTTATTAATTTTTATAGCATTTAAGTTAAAAAATAGAATATTAGCAGGCTATTTTTTTTAATATTAAATAATCTAAAATTTTTCAAATTTTTAAAATTAAAGCCAAAGTATTGGATTTTATAGATTTATTATTTAAGTTGCATAATAATTTTATTTATTAAAAATTTCAAAATAAAATTTTTAGGCAATTATATATTTTATTAAATTGCTTTAAGAATATTTTTACCGAAGCGCACGACCAAAATAAATATTTTGGTTTTGCCAAATTTTACGATATAATTTATTGAAATTTTTTTTATTCGCGGCATCGTATAATATTTAAAGAATTTTTTAAAGTATTATTTTTAATGCAAAATATATTAAATTAAAAAGCATATATTATTTGGTTTATTATAATTTATTATTTCGCTTTTAATATTTTTTTATATAATTATTATAAATTTTATTTTAGCATTGCTATTGTTTTTTTATTATAAAAATAAATATAATACTATTTTTTTTATTATTTGCAAATTTAGCAAACAAGTTGCATTAGCTGCGGGTTACATAATATGGAAAGCTTTATAATGGGCATTAGCATTAATCTTCCGATTTATCGATCTCGATTGGGGATTTTTAAAAATTATTTTTTTAAATAAAAAATTCTAGTTTTTTTCCAAGCTATGGCAAAATATATTCGATATATTAAAAACAAAATTAATTTTTAGTACAGCTTATTATCCTTAAACTAATAGGCAATCAAAACGCATTAATTAAACTATTAAGCTTGTATTGCGTTTTTTGTTTTATACTTTCGTTAACATATCCAAATAGCTTAAATATTTATTTTTATTTTAATATTATATTAATAATTTTTTTTTAATATTTATTGGCCGCGCTTTTAATAAAGTTGTTATAGGCTTTATTTTGAATAATATTTTATATTTATTAATATTTAATTTATTGTTAACGAAAGCATTATATATTTTAATTTTATAAATTAATGTTTTTAACTTTATCGCAAATGCTTTTATAATAATGAAATATTATTACGATTAAAAGTATATATAAATCTTTCTAAATATTAACGATAAAGTTTTTATTAAGTTTTATAAAAATTATTTGATATTTAATATAATATTACATAAATTATATTAGCAACGAATAAAACTTTTTATAATTATTAAAAAAATTAAATAATTTGCTTATCGCTTTAATATTTTAAAGCATTAGCACGTTTACAATGTATTTTTAATTGTATAATTGGAACCTTATGCATCGAGCAATAATTCTTATCAATGTCCTCGCCCCGATTATTTAGATTTCGTATTTATCAAAAATAATAATAAAAATAATAAATTATTTATTATCGATCGCATTTTATTTAAGCGCAAAACTTTAATAAAACAAATTTGATATTTTGTGCGATGGAAAGGTTACGAACCAAAATACAATATATAATATAGCAAAAAGCAATTATTTAACGCAAAAAAATTAATAAAAAAAATTTAATAATTTTTTATAATAAAATATGCAAAAAGATATATTATTTATATTGCTTTCGACGGGACGTCGAATTTTTCTAATTCGGGAAAATTATTACGGGATATATTCTTATTAATTTTCTAATTTATTATATAATATAATTATTTAATTATTTGTAGCCTTAGGCATTTTTTGCTTAGCTTAGCTTGCTAAGTTATAGACTTATATTAGGTGCCCCTCGAGCACATAGCAATTCCACAGCTTTTACATTATCTCCACTTTCACATTTATATATAAATAAAATTTTTTAAAAAATTATAATATTAAAAAAAAGCTAAATTTTATTTTTTTTAAATAAATTTATAATAAATTAAAATAATATTTAAAAAAAAAAATTAAATAATTTAAAAATAATATTTAAATAATAAAAAANNTAATATAAATANTTAATAAATAAAATTAATAATTAAAATTTTGATAAATTAAAATCTATTTTAAATAATAATTTTAAAAAAGCTTTTTTTTGCAAAAATTATAGCCGAAATTAAAATTTTTTAAATATATAAAAAAGCAATTAAAAATAATAAGCATATAAACAAATAGCGCGGAGCAATAGCTAAGAAAATATTATTTTTATATATTAATAAAATTTTTTCGAAAAATTAATAATAATTAAAAAAAAATTAATTATAATTTTAATTTTTAAGCTACGCCCAAAACTGCGAATATTTATTAATTAAAAAAAGTAAGCCGTTTCGTACCCGCAGCGAATTAATTTAATATTGCCAAAAGCAAAAAAATAATATAAAATTTAATAAGAAAATAAATGCTAAAATTAAAACAAATAAAAAAATTAAAAATAAAACATTAATCGAAGCGAAGATATGCCAATAAAAAAAAAGCTAAATATTTTTATTAATTAAATATAAGCATAGCAATAGCTTAGATATATAATATTAATTTAATTATTTAATTTATTATTTAAACGATTAATTATCGCTACGCCTATTGCTATAAGGCCAAGCACAAAAATTAATATAATATTATTATTAAAATAAATGCCTATCGATTTTATATAAAAAAAAAAAGCTTAAAAAAAGATTATTGTAAGGTGAAAACGTCACCAATATTTTCACTAGATTTTAACGAATTTAGAAGCATACGGACGTTCGGAAAAAGCTATTAAGCTATAAGCGGATTTCGAAATTATTAGTTATATATAGGGTTTAGCTATAGACGGGATTCGAGGTTATTAGAAATAAGCCGGATCCGAATATGGATATGGATTATGTTCCTAGCTTCTTTTAATATATATAAATAAGGCTGAAGTTTCTTAGAAAAATTGTAAGGTGAAAACGTTACCGATATCTCTATTAAATCTTAACGAATTTAGAAGTATATGAACGTCCGAAAAAAGCTATTAAGCTATAAGCGGGTTTCGAGATTATTAGCTATATGCGAAATTTAGCTATAAACGAAATTTAAAATTATTAAAAATAAGCCAAATTCGAATATAAATATAAATTATATTTTTAGCTTTTTTTAATATATATAAATAAAGCTAAAATTTTTTAGAAAAATTTTAGCATTTAATTATTATAAGCTATTAATATATTTATATATAATTTGTTAATAATTTATATTTGATTTATTATTTAATTTAAGTTTTTTTTAAATTATTTTAAAATATTTTATATTTTGAACGCTTTTTAATTAATTTAATAGAAAATTATATAATATTACAAATTATTTATTTTTAAGAATTTTTTATTATTTAAAATATATAAAATCGAAAAAAAGCTTTTATTAATAATAATATTAATAATTCGTTAATTAATTCCTAATTTTAATTTGAGGAAAATTTATAAAAATTATTGCGAAAAGCTATTAAAGCAATATAACAAAGAAATAATATATTAAATTAGCTAATTTTAAAATGCAAACGGGCCTATGAAAATAATTTAAGGTTTTATATAAATAAAGCTAAATAATATACCGAATAACAAATTGCTAAATAATAAAAAGTCGTATTTATTTCGATATTAAATTTTTAATAAATAATTATTATATTATTACGAAAGAAAAGAAAAGCCTAATTTTTAATTTTATATTTTGGAAAAAGCTATATTAAGCGTTAAAACTTTAAATAAAAATGTTAACAAAACTTTAATTATAAGCTAAAAAATTATTAATTAAATCGGGATAAAATTGCTTAGGCAAATATTTATTTAAAAAAAAATATTTCTAAAATATAAAAACAGAAAAAAANAAAAAAATACTCACGAAACTAANAAAAAGTTTATTTAATTTCTGGATAATAAAATTGCAAAATCTATTTAACGAAAGATTATAAACCAAGCCCAATATTTTAAAATTAGGCAAAATAATAATCAAATTATTTAAAGCTTTTTGCAATATTTCGAAAAATTAAAAAAAATTAATTTTTTATAAATAATAAATAATTTATTAATAACTTTTATAATTAATTAAATAAAAATATTAAGAAAGCTATTATTAAAATTGAAAAATTGCTTTTATATAAGAATCGAAAGGAATTTTTAGAATTTATTATATTAATTAATATAAGTTATTTTGATCGATTTAATAGCAAAATTAAAAACTTAATTAAAAAGTTAGAAAAAAGATTTTTTAATTTTAAATTTAAAAATAATAAGAACTTTAAGCGAAAGCGAAATTATAATAATTTTTTAATAAAATTTTAAAAAAANAAATTGAAATTAAAAATTTAAAAATAAAAAATTAAGGAAAAAGCTTATTATATATTATAATTACGAAAAAAAAAAATATATATATTTTTTAATTGTTTTAAGCCCCCGATCGAGCAAACTAAGATTAAAAAAAAAACAAAAAAAATTCAAGATTTTAATAGCGCGATCTAAGTTAAAGAGATTTAACAGGGATATTTAATTAAAAGCTAACGTTTTCTTATCGATAAAAAAGAAATAAAAAATTATTATTATTTTTATCGATAATAATTCAAATAATAATCTTATTTCTTAATTTTTATTAAAAAATTAAAAATTAAAATATATTCAGATTGCTATTAAAATTATTAAAAAATTTAACGATAATTTAGGTTGTATTTATAAAACCTATATTATAAATTTATGAATTAAAAATTTTAATTAAATTAAAAAAATTTTATTAAAATAATTATTATTTGTAATTAATATGCCAGATATTAATATTATTTTAGGAAAACCTTAGTTATCTTTTATAAAATCAAAAATTAATTAAAAGCATAATAATTAAAGATATCAATTGCAGAAAAAAAATTTTATTAAATTTATAAAATTAAAAATTTTTAATAAATTTATTAAAAAAAAATTTAANTTTCTTTTTTATATTTGCATAGCGCATAATTTTAATTATCGAAATATTAACGATATTTTAAAATTATAGCAAATTTCTTAATTATATTTTTAAAAAAAAAAAAACAAATAAATTTTTTTTTATTTAAATAATAAATTTTATTTTATTAATATTAAAAGAAAGATTTTCTTTTTACGAACCTATATATGCATTATTTAAAAAAAAATTTAAAATTTTTAAAAAATATATTAAAAAGAATTTAATTAAAGAATAAATTTAAAAAAGCATTAGCCCTGCCGGATTATTAATTTTTTTTATATTTAAATTAAATGATTTCTTACGCCTTTGCGTAAATTACCAAAAATTAAATAAAATTATAATAAAAAATCGCTATTTATTATCTTTAATTAAAAAAATGCTAAATTAATTAAAAAAAACAAAAATTTTTATCAAACTTAATTTAAAAAATGCTTATCATCGTATAAGAATCATTATAAAAAATAAATAAAAGATTGCTTTCCGTACTAAATATAAGCATTATAAATATTTAATAATATTTTTCGAATTGGCTAATATTTTAGCAACTTTTTAAGCATATATTAATAAAGCTTTAAATAATTTATTTAATAAAACTTATATAATATATTTGGATAATATATTTATATATAGCAAAATTTTATTAAAATATTATTAATATATTAAAAAAAATTTTAATTTATTTAAAAAAAGCATAAATTATATATTAAAAAATTTAAATATATATTTGATGCTTAAGAAATAAATTTTTTTAAAATAATATTATTAATATTTAAAAAATAGTTATAAAATCTAATTAAATAAAAATAATTTAATAATAATTTATATTTATTATTTATAAAAAAATTTAAATATTTTTTAAATTTGCTAATTTTTATTGCCAATTTATTAGCAATTATTTAAAAATAGCTTAACCCTTAATTGATCTATTTAAAAATAGCGAAAATTTATTATTTAAAGCCCGGCTTAGCAAAAAATATTTAATAATTTTAAAAAAGCTTTTATTATTATATTAATATTTATTTATTTTTTTTTAAATAAATTAATTAAAATAAAAATAAATGCCTCGAATATAGCAATAAAAGCCGTGCTTTCCTAGCCTGCCAAATAGCCAATGAAAAATAATTAAAAGATTAAGTACCAATTAATTGTTTTTTATAGCAAGAAATTTAATTTTACAAAATTAAATTATGAAACTCCCGACCAAAAGTTTATGGCCATCGTTAAAAGCTTTAGTTATTGGAAATATTATTTTAAAAATAATAGCTTTCCAATTGAAATTTTAATTAATTATAATAATTTTTAATATTTTATAAAGATTACGGTATTAAATCGTCGATAAGCCAAATGGGCTTTAAATTTATTTGTTTATAATTTTGAAATTAAATATCGACTAAGGTTACAAAACCTAATCGATAATTTTTTATAAAAACCTAATTATATATTAATAAAAAATCAAAAAATAAATTTATTGCTTATTTTGCAAAATAAATTAAAAATAGCAATAAAAATAAAATTGCTTCGCTTTATTAGCAAAACCAAAAAAATAACGAGCGCAAAAAAAAAAGCTAAAATTTAAATATTTTAATTGTTTTCAAGCTATAACTAATAATTAATCCTTTGAGTCCAAAGCTGGTACTATCGAAGTAATTAGCAATAATTATATTAATAAATTTGCAAAAATTTATAAAAAAAATTTAATATTTTTTTTTATAAATTAATAATAAAATATTATTTACTAATATTAATAATAATAATTATTAAATATTACGAATAATAATAGCTAACGCTATAAAATTAAAAACGGCTTATTTTAATAAATTAAAATTATTATTTCTAATATTAATTAAATTGCAAAAAAATAATTAATTAGCAATATTAAAATTGAGGAAAATAAAAGCCGGCGTTTAAACCAAATAGAAGCTAAATATCAGAAGGCTTATAAAGCTAAATGGAAAAGCTTATATTTCCTTTAATATAGCAATTAAAAATAAAATCCTAAAAATTTATTATAATGATTTATTTAAAAATTATTTTGGGTAATAAAAAATTATTAAGCTAATAAAAAGAAAATATTACTGGCCAGCTTTATATAAAAATATAAAAGCATATATTAAAATATATAATATTTATTAATAAATTAAAATGATTTATTACCAAAAAATTAGCGAAATGCAAGCGTTATTAATGCCAAATAAACTATTTTAATTTATTTTTATGAATTTTATTATAAACTATCCCCGAATAAAGACAAAACGTTTAAAGCTATATTTAATTTAATTTTTGTTATAATTAATAAATTTTCAAAAATATCCCAATATATTTTTTTGCAATAAAATCATTATTTTAATAAAACTTGCTAATTTATTTTTAAAAAATTAATTAAATTTTTTTTTTATTTTAGCTTTTATAAGCTTTTTGGATATTTAGTTTTTTATTTGGTTTTAAACGCCGGCTTTCTATTTTTTTTTAGTTTTTAATATTGCTATTAATTTTTATTTTTTTAACTAAATTAATTAATAAAAAAAATAGCAATTTTAATTTATTAAAATAAGCTATTTTTAAGTTTATAGCGTTAGTTATTATTTTTTGTAATATCTAATAATTATTATTATTAATATTAATAAATAACATTTTATTATTAATTTATAAAAAAAAATTTTAAATTTTTTTTATAAATTTTTGCAAATTTATTAATATAATTATTGCTAATTATTTCGATAATATTAGCTTTGAATTTAAAAAATTAATTATTAATTATAACTTAAAAACAATTAAAATATTTAAATTTTAGCTTTTTTTTTGCGCCTGCTATCTTTTTGGTTTTGCTAATAAAACAAAGCAATCTTATTTTTATTGCTATTTTTAATTTATTTTGCAAAATAAGCAACAAATTTATTTCTTAATCTTTTGTTAATATATAATTAAGCTTTTGTAAAGAACCATCGGCTAGGTTTTGTAACCTTGATCGATATTTAATTTTAAAATTTTAAGCAAATAAATCTAAAGCTTATTTGGCTTGTCGATAATTTAATATTATAATCTTTATAAAATATTAAAAATTATTATAATTAATTAAAATTTTAATTAAAAAGCTATTATTTTTAAAATAATATTTCCATTAACTAAAGCTTTTAACGATGGCCATAAGCTCCTGGTTGGGAATTCCATAATTTAATTTTATAAAATTAAATTTTTTACTATAAAAAGCAATTAATTAATACTTAATTTTTTAATTATTTTTCGTTAGTTATTCGGCAGGCTGGGAAAGCATGGCTCTTATTGCTATACTCGAGATATTTATTTTTATTTTAATTAATTTATTTAAAAAAAAGTAAATAAGTACTAATATAATAATAAAAGCTTTTTTAAAATTATTAAATGCTTTTTGCTAAGCCAGGCCCCAAATAATAAATTTTTTATTNTTTTTTTTTTTTTTTTTCGTTATTTTTAAATAGATTAATTAAAGATTTAAGCTATTTTTAAATAATCGTTAACAAATCGGCAATAAAAATTAGCAAATTTAAAAAATATTTAAATTTTTTTATAAATAATAAATATAAGCTATTATTAAACCGTTTTTATTTGATTAGATTTTATAATTATTTCTTAAATATTAAAAATATATTTTAAAAAATTTATTTTTAAATATTAAATATATATTTAAATTTTTAGCATATAATTTATATTTTTTTAAGCAAGCTAAAACTTTTTTAATATATTAATAATATTTTAATAAAGTTTCGCTATATATAAATATATTATTTAAATATATTATATAAGTTTTATTAAATAAATTGCTTAAAGCTTTATTAATATATATTTGAAAAATTATTAAAGCATTAGCCAATTTGAAAAGCATTATTAAATATTTATAATGCTTATATTTAATACAAAAAGCAATTTTTTATTTATTTTCCATAATAATTCTTATATAATAATAAATATTTTTTAAATTAAATTTAATAAAAATTTTTGTTTTTTTTAATTAATTTAATATTTTCCTAATTAAAGGCAATAAATAACAATTTTTTTATTATAATCTTATTTAATTTTTGGTAATTTATACAAAAGCATAAAAAGCTATTTAATTTAAGCATAAAAAAAATTAATAATTCGGCAGGGCTAATGCTTTTTTAAATTTATTTTTTAATTAAGTTTTTTTCGATATATTTTTTAAAAATTTTAAGTTTTTTCTCGAATAATGCGTATATAAATTCGTAAAAAAATATTTTTTTTCGATATTAATAAAATAAATTTATTATTTAAATAAAAAAAAATTTATTTATTTTTTTTTTTTTAAAAATATATTAAAAAATTTGCTATAATTTTAAGATATTATTAATATTTCGGTAACCAAGGTTATACGCTATGCAAATATAAACTAGATTTTTTTTTAATAAATTTATTAAAAATCTTTAATTTTATAAATTTAATAAAATTTTTTTTTTTGCAATCGGTATTTTTAATTGCTATGCTTTTAATTAATTTTTAGTTTTGTAAAAAATAGCCAAAATTTTTTTAAAATAATATTAATGCTTAGCATATCGATTATAAATAATAATTATTTCGATTAAAATTTTTTTAATTTAATTAAAATTTTTAATTTATAAATTCGTAATATAAATTTTATAAATATAATTTAAATTATTATTAAATTTTTTAATAACTTTAACGGCGATCTGAATATATTTCAATTTTTAATCTTTTAATAAAAATTAAAAAATAAGATTATTATTTAAACTATTATTAATAAAAATAATAATAATTTTTTATTTCTTTTTTATCGATAAGAAAACGTTAGCTTTTAATCGAATATTTTTATTAAGTTTCCTTAGCTTGGATCGCGTTATTAAAATCTTAAATTTTTTTTATTTTTTTTTGGCCTTGGTTTGCTCGATCGGGGGCTTAAAATAGTTAAGAAATATATATTTTTTTTTTTTTGTAATTATAATATATTAATTAAGTCTTTTTTTTCGGTTTTTTATTTTTTAAATTTTTAATTTTAGTTTTTTTTTTAAAATTTCGTTAAAAAATTGCTATAATTTCGTTTTCGTTTAAAATTCCTATTTATTTTTAAATTTAAAATTAAAAAAAATTTTTTTTTTAATTTTTTAATTAAATTTTTAATTTTGTTATTGGGTCGATCGAGATAGCTTATATTAATTAATATAATAAGTTTTAAAAGTTTTTTTTAATTTTTGCATAAAAGTCAATTTTTCGATTTTAATAATTAATTTTTTTAATATTTTTATTTAATCGATTATAAAAATTATTAATAAATTATTTATTATTTATAAAAAATTAATTTTTTTTTAATTTTTCAAAATATTGCAAAAAGCTTTAAATAATTTAATTATTATTTTGCTTAGCTTTAAAATATTGGGCTTGGTTTATAATCTTTCGTTAAATAAATTTTGCAATCTCGTTATTTAGAAATTAAATAAACTTTTTCTATATTATAATATTTAATTTTATAAAATTTTATTTTTTTTTTTTTTTTATTTTTATATTTTAAAAATATTTTTCCTTAAATAAATATTTGCCTAAGCAATTTTATTTCGGTTCGATTAATAATTTTTTAGCTTATAATCAAAGTTTTATTAATATTTCTATTCGAAGTTTTAGCGTTTAACATAGCTNTTTTTCAAAATATAAAATTAAAAAATTAANTTTTTTTTTTTTTTATAATAATATAATAATTATTTATTAAAATATTATATTTTTTTTATATATTTGGGCAATGCTTTCTTTTTTTAAACAAGCATTACTTTTTCCAAAACGTTAATTTTCCTTATATAATAAACAGATATTTAATTTTTTTTAATTTTTTAATTTAAATTTTATTTTAATAATTAAAAAAAATAAAAAAATTTAATTTTTTTTTTTATTTTTTTTTTTTTTTTTTTTCGAAGTTATGGCGTCGTCGAAATGAATAGGTAGGTTTCGAGGTAAAGAAAGCAGTTGTCGTCTCGTAGCTGCTGGATTTGATTAATTTCGAACCGTAATTATTGATTTGCTGGTTCGTTGGTTGTGCTCGGAATTTGCACTCGATTTGGCATTGTCTTTAGGGCGACGACCTTACCAATATTACTTGCTTGATTGGATTTGGTCTTAAGGGCGACGGCCCTACCAATATTACTTGCTTGATTGGATTTGGTCTTAAAGGCGACGGCCCTACGCATTTCGGCACGCCTTACTTGTTCGGCCTCATCAGCAAAAGCTAGAAGTCTTTAGAGCTTACGATCCTCTGATCTGTCAGGGCGACGACCTTACCAGCACCGACTATTGAATTTTTAATCTTTCAAACAAGTCTAACGAGGAGATTGGTCCCCGGACGGCCCCTTGGCGTACTACGCAGTCGTACGCAAGCCGGGCTCATAACCTGTTGAGCAACAGATTATGGTGGCTAAGGGTTGAAAACCGTATTGATTAAAGTTCTAAGAATAAGGAGCTTAAATACAGGATTTTGGGTCACGTGCCACGCTATGACCACCAGAGCCCTATAACCACACCAAATTACTTTCCAACATTTCTTGTAATAAAATTATTATTTTAATAAAATTTATTAATTTATTTTTAAAAAATTAATTTAAAAATTACGAACTATCGATCTATATAATATTAAATAAAAGTTTAATATTTATTAATAAGTTTTAATTAAAGCTATGCTTTTATTTAAAAATAAAATAAAAATTATTAATTGCTTTTTATTTATAAATTAATAATTAAACAAAAAAGCAAAACCAAGCTATCGAAATATAGCTATGCTTATATATTATTTATATGCAAAATAATTAAATAAATTTATTTTTAATTGCTAAATTTATATATAATAATATATTTTATAATTTTATTAATATTTTATTTAATAAAGCATAATATAAAATATTATTAAATAATTATTAAGAAATTAAAAACGATTTTAATAAAAAAAAAAATATTTTTAACAAAAAAATATAATTAAAGCTATTATAATAATTAAAAAAAAAATTAATAAATTTTTAGCAAAAAATTAAAAAACAATAAACGAAATAATATAATCAAAATTATATGCCGAAATTTTTTAATTTAAAAAATAAAATTTTATTATTATTTTAAAATATTAAAACGATTCGAAATAACAAAAAAGCTAAATTAATAAATTTTTAGAACTTTTTAAGTTATAATAATCTATTTTAACCATAACCTAATTTTATATGTGTCGTAAATAATATAATTAATATTTAAATGCTAATATAATAATTATTAATTTTTTTATTATAAATATTATATTTTAATTTTATATTATTTAATTTTTTAAAAAAAAAAAACAATAAAATATTATGTATTTATATTATTTCCGCTAAATAATTATAATAAAATTGCTTTTATTACAAATTGCAACGTATTTATTTTAATTATAATAAATAAATCTGTTTTAAAATGCTTTAATATTAATATATTACAAAACTAAGCTTTTATTTTTTTAAAATTTATTTTTATATATTTTATAAACTTAAAAAATTTAGAAAGCTTTTTGCTTAACGTTTTTAGCATATTTATAAAATCGGCGATGTGTTATAAATAGCTTTTAATAAAACGCTTATAAAATCCCGCAAATTTAAAAAATATTTAAATATTTTTAATTATTTTAAACTTAAATTATTTGCTTATCGTTTATATACGCTTCGCTTTTATTTCAATTTTTTTTTAAATTAATAATAAATTTTAAAAATATTACCGTATTAATTTTAAATATGCACTTTTTAAAATTAATATATAATTTATAAGTACAAAGCCGCCTTATAATTTTTTTAATAATAATTTTATAATTTTTTTTTTTTATAATATAAATTAAAATAATTATTTAGATAAACTATATATATAACGTTAACTAATTTTATTAATGCCTAATTAATATAGGCTTGAAACGTAACCGGGGCGTTAATAAGCCCAAATAATATTATATAATATTTAAAATATTTATATTAAATTTTAAATATTGTTTTATGCTTGTTTTCTATTTTAATTTGGATTTTATAATAAGCATTTTTAAAATCAAGCTTAGTAAAGATATTAATATTATTTAAGCGATTTAACATTTTAAATATAAGCGGGAGCGAAATACGATCTTTTTTTATTATTTAATTTAATTTATAATAATTTATGCAAAGCTTTAATTTTTTATTTTTTTTAAATACGAATATTATCGGGATATTCGCCGGGCTAATTAAGCGACGTATTTACCCATTTTTTTAAGCTTTTTTAAAATAATTTTTTAAAATTTATAATTTTATATTTAATAAATTATAAATAAGCTTCCAAGGCAATATAATATTTTTTTTAAATTTAATATAATATTTTATTTTATAATATTTAAAAAAAAACTGCCCTGCTGCTTTGTCGTTGCATAAATTAATAAATTTTTAATATGCTTTTAGCAGCGTTACAATTCCTATATTTTTAATAAAAATAAATAATATTTATATAATTTGGCTTTTGTTTTTTTAAACATACGAAAAGCGCGGCTTTAATTTATATTTTTTTTAGCAATAAATTATAATTAAAATGCTTTTTTTTTTTGTATAAGTTTTATAAAATTTTTTTAATAAAAGCACGTTTATTATAATTGGGCTAATATTTGCAAATCACTAGATTCTGTTTCGAAACAAAATAAAAAGATTTACGTTCTCCAGCCACAAATATTTTAATATAATTTGAGAAAATGAATTATTTATAATAACAAATAAATGCTTATCGGCTCTGGTTAGCCTTTAAGTATTTATAATTTTGATTTTAGTTGCAAATATTTTATAAATTTTAATATGTTTTCGCTTTATATTTTTAATAAAATTAATATAAAAATTATATTTTTGAAACTCGCACTTTTTGGTTAGGTTTTAATTAATTATATTTTTTATAACTTTGCAATTTACTAAAGCTTGCTTAATTTTTTATTTAATGCAAATATATATTTTAATTAATATAATAAATTATATTTACTTTTTTTAATTTTGGCCTAACGTTAACAAAGCAATTACGCTGCGGCTTTTTTTTTTTTTTATTATTATTTTTAAAAATAAATATTAGCATAATAATTTTGTTAGCTATAAGCGTAATATACGATGGCCTTATAATTTATAAGCCAATGCTTATTATTATTATATTTAAAATATAATTTTTTTTTAAATTTTTTTTTTTATATAAAATTAATAGGTCGTTTGCTTTAATAATAATATTGCATTAATTTTTTTGCTTAATAAATTATTTTTTGTAATATTTAATATATTATTTATTTTTATTTTTTTCGCTGCCTTGGCTCGAGCAATTAAAAATGCTTATTTCGCTAATTCGTTTCTTCGCAGCATATTATTTAATAAATTGATTAATTAAAAATTAATAATATTTATACAAAATTAAAATAAATAATTATTTTAATTNAAAAAATAATAAAGCAAAACAAAGCAAAAAAAATTAAAGCAAAATAAAATAATTAAAAAAGAAAAAAATAAAAAAAAAAACAAAATCAAAAATAAAACTAATTATATTAAGTAAAATGCATAATTTTTAAAAAAAAATTTTTAATTTTATTTATAAATTATAAATTTTATTTGCTATATTTAAATTATATTATTTAGGCGAATTAATAATTTAATTACGAAATCTTAATAATTTTTTATATTTTAATTATTAAAAATAATAATTATAAAAAAAAAAATAATTATAAAATAAAAATATTATTAATATTTTCATTAAATTTTAATAAATTTAAAAATATATAAACGTTCGAAAAAAGCTATTAAGCTATAAGCGAATTTCGAAATTATTAGTTATATGCGAAATTTAGTTATAAACAAAATTTAAAATTATTAAAAATAAGCTAAATTTAAATATAAATATAGATTATATTTTTAGCTTTTTTTAATATATATAAATAAAACTAAAATTTTTTAAAAAAATTTTAGCGTTTAGTTATTATAAGCTATTAATATATTTATATATAATTCGTTAATAATTTATATTCGATTCGTTACTTAATTTAAGTTTCTTTTAAATCATTCTGAAATATCTTACATGCTTTTTTTGCAAATAATAAAAATATTAAGCATAGCTTTTAAGGAAATATATATTAATTGTTAGATAATCTTATAGATTAAAATAATTAAATTTAAAAGATTATAATTATCTTATTTATAAAGGCTAAGTTATTAGCGTTTTTATTAATTATTATATAAATTATATAATAATTGCAAATATTTAACTTATTAAAGCTAATATTTTCGGAACAAGCTATATTATAAATAAATAATTTTTAAATTATAAAATTATTAATTACGAATGCTTAAAAGCTATTTACAAAGCTACGTTATATAAATATTTATTAATATTGGCTTTGATAAGAAATCAAAAATAAATTAATAAAAGTTTAATAAATATCAATTAATAAAATATTAGCAAATAAATTTATTAAGGTTTTGGGGCTATAATTTTATAAAAAATTTATTTGTTAATTAAATTTATAAAATTTAAAAGCAATAATTAAATTATAATAAAGTTGCATAATATTAATAAAGCTTTAGCTTTACTTTTATACTAATAAAAAAATATGCCTAAAAAAATATATTATATGCAAAATTATTGCATATTTAATTAAATTTATAATTTATTAATTTAAAAACGTTAATTTATAAATTATTTATTTTTGCTAATTAGTATTTTAGAAAATATTTAAATTAACTAATAACTTTTTAATAAAATTAAGTATCCTGGCGAGATCGCAATAGTTATAATATAGGAATTATAAAGGATTTTTTTTTAAATATATTATATAAGCGACCCTTTATGGTTTCTAGAAATAGGACGATATTTTGGTTACTTTCTATTCCTAATATCAAGCATTTATATCTCGTTTTTTATCCTACTCTTTTACGTGACATATATTTAACCTTCAACGGTCCAGTCTGACCCCGAGAAGATCAGCTCTTCCAATCCAATCAAATTCAAAAGATAACTTACAGAATGTGTATTAATTTTCACGGCCGGCGCTACTGTTGATTCCGCAGATAACTTGTGTGCTAGGACTAACTTCTTTTTATGGGGTTGATGGAGGGGATCATTGCGATACAAATCTTCCTGGTTCTTTTGTGAAATATCGGCCTTTTTGGGGGGTGTTTGAACGAGATCTAAGCATTTGCGACGTTGAGTAGAGGAAACTAATGTTTGTCCGTGCTATTCATAAAGTTGTTATTATCATTGTAAACTTAAAGCAATGATCCCTGAGGGAAGAAATTACATTTGGCATGCGTCTTAATGGTGGTAAATCATCTAAATCCGAAGACTCGGGTACTGACATTGGAACAAGATAATGAATATAAGTAAAGGTATGAGCTGTAACAAAATGAAATAGATATACACATTTTCGAACGAGATAAATGTGCACTTTTATTGAGTTATGAGGACCCAATTTGAGGGCAGATATTGTCATACTTGGAGGCCTTGGCCGGCTATAGGGTTGCTGACTGGGATTATTATGCCCTCGAAAATATAACCTAGGTGAGTCAGGTCCATATAGGAGCAAGCAATCTCCATTGAGAAATAATATTAAAAATTTGTAATTTAAATTATGACTAAGTAAAATATTATATAAAAATATTAAGGATAACTAGCTGTTAGTTACTAGTTGTAATATTTGGCGGTAATCATGCTTGTTAAAATTATTTTTGGGGGAATTAATGGAATTTAAAAAAATACTTACAAACCAACTTGCTTATTCTTTGGAGGGTCTCCGGAGTATTCGGGGTATTGCGGCACAGGGGGCTTATAATACATTTTCTTAAATCCTCCCTATATAAAATCAGCAAAATTATAGGTATTACGAACAGAAATCACGTACATGAGAAAATTTAAAGGATACAGATGTAGAGGCCAGTGAATCTTTGGAACTAGAACTGGGTAATGTGGGAGCAGCACTATATCCCATTGCAAACCTTTCATACTTTTGTTTCCGCTTTAATGCTTCTTTGTCTTCATTAGTTTCTTCGTCTTCCGAGACAATTTCAGTGCGCTTTTGAATCATATTTTCTTTTGTGTCTGAGACAACTTGAGCATTTTCTTGTGACGTAGTTGGAGCTTTTCCTTTCCTTGCTGCTTCCATTCTTTTCTGTTTGCGCCGTTCTTCCAGTATAGCATTCGCCTTTTCTTTATTTTCCCGCTCGTAAATCTCTTTCTTGAGTTTGGATAAAGATTGCTGATGAGCTGTGGTCGTGGGCCTAAATTAAACAAGTTTGTAAGAATTTGAAATACAGTTCTGCTTTAGTCAATATTTACCTCATTTTCTTTATAGTTTCCTCTACTTTCTTTCTCTGCAGTATGGCTTCTGTAAGACATGGTCGCCTCTCTGGAACTATTGTTATGAATCCAACTTTCATTCCAAACATTTGATTAGGATCATCGCCAACTTCTATTTCATGGGTGACAGGTATCTATTGCGCTTAGCTTACTTCCTATTGTTTGATGCTTTATTTCTTTTTTCGATTTTTTTGTTTTTTTAATAAAATGTTTGGAATACAAACCTCCAAATTTGATATTATTTTGTTAATATTGCTCCATAATTTCGCGATATCTGTCACTGATAAATTGTTTAAATTATTTGGTTGTATTATCGAATCCATCTAAATTTGAAAGCTTGTTGTAAAATAAGAGAATTTGCAGAGCTGATGGAGGGGAAAAGAGCATTATACAAGAAAATATAGCTTATTTTGAGCACACGACGAGCCTTGGCTACTTTTGAGAACACGTTTTTATTTGAAAGCCTTGATTCGTTAGGTCAATGTACGGATTGTGGGTTTACGGAAGCAAAGACCAACTGTGTTAGAGTTTATTTTCCCAGTTTCTCAGATTAGAAACAGTGAGAGACGGCCTTGTGTTGGTAGTGGATAGGGGAGTTGGTGACCGTTCTAATATATTTAGGTTGTTTTTTCCCCAATGTTTTATTGTTTTGGGATTTTCTTTGTGGTTGATTACATTTGTAGATGAGGTTGCTTCTATCTCATAATGAAAATAGTAATTAATAAATTGGGGGATATAATATATAAGAAGTTTGTTAAATTAAAATAGAATACTTTTGGATATATTTGTTGGTGCTTTGGCTGAACCTCGTTTCGGCCAAGTCTCGGTATCGCTTATGGAGGCGGTGGCAGCCGGCAGAATTGCCATATCTATTGCCCCGTATAAAGCTCTTAATAATAGAGCCCAATACGGAAGAGATATCACCCCAATTAGCATACAAATCAATAGAAACCAATAAATAAATGTGGTAGAGCCCCTATGTGAGCTCCCGAAGCATGCTATTGACGATATTAGAATTATTATATATAATAAAAACAATATTATATATAATAAGAACAAGCATTATTAAAAACCGTTCATTTATTGAACAATCTAATCCTTGTGGAAATATCAAATTAAGGAAAGTAATTTTTTTTATTGCATTACAATTCAATTTTTGCATTCCGCGGATATAGAAACTGCACCTGGTGCGCCACCAGCACTGGTGCACCAAGCAAGCGGCTGATTCAGCAACCGGGAATAGTAATCGTCTTCCAAACCTCGGTACCACCACAACCACTAGAGTAAATATATTTTCTATGACGTCTTGTTCAAGAACTCCGGGTACGAGGTTGAGCCGACCGGGCACAACAATGCTCCGACTGTAGGAATCACTATATATATATGTCTATGAATTCACAGGTTTGTCGATATCTTTCTTTGTACACCACCGCCTTGCTGCAACACAGATCAAGAACATCCCTCTAAAGAACTTTACTCCTTTCCAACACACGCGCTTCTACTTTATAAAATCGATCTTTCAATTACTTGGTACTACGACAGAGAGACTTCGGTTTCATATCTATATCACCATGGTAAATTCAGGAAGTCCGGGGCTCTTCGAGCAGTTTTCACAAGTGTACCCGCCAAAGCCCAAGTTTACGGAGAAAAACATCCCAGATCTAAGTGGAAAGGCAAGAAGAATACCTTCCAAATGTGTTATCATAGTTATCCCACTAACTCAAAACTAGGTATACATGGTCACCGGGGCCAACACCGGTCTTGGGAAAGAATTAGCTCAAATGCTCTATTCCAAGAACGCTAAAGTGTATGTCGCCGCTCGCTCTAGAGACAAGGCTCTTGCGGCCATCGAATCCATTGAAAAAGCAGCACCCAACTCCACTGGCGACTTAATATTTCTCCCCTTGGACCTCGCCGATCTCAGTACCATCAAAGCGTCGGTCCAGCAATTCCTCGACCGCGAAAGCAAACTGGACGTTCTATTCAACAACGCCGGCGTTATGAAACCACCCCAGGGCTCCACAACTGCCCAAGGCTACGAAACGCAGCTTGGCGTGAACAATATTGGCACACACATGTTTACTAAACTCCTCACGCCCACTTTAGTGGCTACTGCAAAAACAGAAGCCCCGGGTTCCGTGCGTGTCATTTGGGTGGCGTCTTCAGCTGCAGAAGCGCCACTTGTTCCTAAAGGTGGCGTTCCCATAGATAATTTGGATTACCACAAGGAAACCGGCTGGTTTACACAATACGGGATCAGTAAAGCGGGGAATTACCTCCAGGGGAGCGAGTTCGCAAGGCGACACAAAGAAGACGGCGTTGTAAGCGTTTCTCTAAACCCTGGAAATCTGAACTCGGATCTCTGGCGTGGTCAAGGTGCTGTGATGAGCCGATTTTTGAAATCTTTTGTTTTGCACGAGCCGATCTATGGAGCGTATACGGAGTTGTTTGCTGGATTGTCGCCGGAAATTACGCTGGAAAAGAGTGGCGAGTGGGTTGTGCCGTGGGGACGCTTCATGAGAATTAGGAAGGATTTGAAAGAGGCTACGATGACGAAGGAACAAGGGGGTTCTGGGATCGCGAAGGAATTTTTCGATTGGAATGAGGAGCAGATTAAGTCATATCTCTAATGTCTGATTGAACCTGTGTATTAAAGGTGTGGCGTTCGGAGGGCCTAGAATTTCCTTTATAGAGTATCCATCCCTAATTATTTGTCTTTTAGCGTTATAGAACTCTAATATTATAATTTGTAATCGCATATGTATGCATGGATTCTAGAGAGCTAATTGTGGTTGATTTAGAACAGGACTTACCTAATGTTGTAGAAGTTGATCAGAATCTTCAACCCTCAACCCCCACAAAAAAGTCGCCTCTCCATATTAATGTGTTCCATATTCTTTATAAGAAAAATATCAAAAATCCGACCCAAGAGGAAATCGATTCATTTTCAAAATGCTCGAACACACAAAATACAATAAGCTTCAGCGTCGCAATAAGTTTAATTTTTTTTTTCTTTCTGTATTACAAATATAAAGGAACGAAAAATACAGATAGGAAATGCGGACAAAAGAGAAGCTTAAGTAATATAAAAATAAAAATAATATATGGCAAGGAGATACACAGTAGTAAACTTCCACAACCAGAAAAATAGATTGGAAAAAGTTGAGATGCATTTCACAATACCGCAAACAAACAGCTTAATCGAGTCAGATTCTACCAAAAGAACTAAGGCCCAGCGATAGCCTCTTGACCGTCTTTATATAAGCCCAGATAAGTAGCCTTAAGTCTACTCATCAGATGCTCATTAGACGTCATCGGCTTCATTGCGTGCTGCATCCTAGTATCCCTAAATAACCTCACTTTCTCACTAGGGATGGCCTCTAGAACCGTGTCACCAACTGGGTGACAGAAATAAGCAATGCTGTATCGATCCTCACCACCTATTTTTGCCTCTTTCGGAAACACAACTCTGTGCACCGTACTTTTAAGCAGTCCATTCGTCCAGTATTCGAATGCATCACCAATATTAACTAATATTGGTGGACTAGGATCATTTTCTGTGCCTGGGGGGAAGACAGGAACAGGTGTCCATGCAGCGGTCGAAGAAAAGTTTTCTGCATTTGAGCCGGTTTGAGTGGATGGAGGAATAATTTCGAGACCAGGTTGGCCTGGACGTTGGAATAAGAGAGTAATAGAGCCATAGTCAGAATGTGCACCAGCACGGATGTCTAGTATTGGATTATAATCGGATTCTGCGGGGACGGTGGGATAGTAGAGAAGTCGTAGAGTACACCCGCTGGGTCCCCCTTGATGGCGAGAAGAGAAATAGGTGGAGCCGCCGGACGAGGAATCAACCTGGCTTGTTAGCGGGGCATCATACGACGGACTGGTGGGGTATTACTTCAAGTCCGATTGCAAACAGTTTGAGGAGTTTCAGACATAGATTATGACAATGTTGCTGAAATGTGTTGAGGTCGGATTCATGGTTGACCAGGGATGGTGGAAGAGTCTGTTGTGCCTTTCCATCCTTGAATTCGTGAATATTGAAGGCTCTAGAGGTCCATGTAGTTAAGTATTGCTATGCAGCTTGGAAAGTCTTACTCTTTAAAATCCCCAATCTAGATCTTCCGTTAGCTGCGGCGTCAAGCCTTCCCAAGAGGACTTACTCGTTGGTTTTTTGCATCTAGAGTTTCTGTGTGCATCCCAACCCAACCTGCATTCTTGAGGGTTCTCAACCTATTGAACATAATGAACGGCGTGAAATGACTCACTGTCTCCGAGATCTTTATCTTCGCTTTTTCCTCCATTGGAGAGCTGAAGAATATTCTCGACTATAAATGGTTAGTAAAGTAACATGGAATATCAACTATTATAATACCAAATCAAATGCCTGTTCAACTGCTTCCCCTGGAATATCTTCCCCTTCATTCTTGAGATAAATAAAGCCATACGTTGCTGCAGCTTCAACTAGCTCTCTGGCAACATCCAACTCTGATACAGATCTCGAGATGTTGATGACGGGAATCTGAAGGCTACCTCGGTTTGTTTCAAGCATGTTTATAAATATAGTATTAGTTTGAAAGAAAGAATCAGAGAGAACCAGAAAGATATGTTATACCTTCACTATTTTCTAGGAAACAACACATTACATTCCGATAAGATTGTTATCGCCGACTATGGTCACGTGAAGAGCGAACTAAAGAAAAGAATGTGCGGGAGCTAAGCCCCATTTAGGAACTACCTAGGTACCTGCAAGGTTGGAATATCAATATCACTTTGAAGCCTTGCCGCTTTTCTCTTCTCAACCTCAATCTCAATTCATCCTTCAAGTCACCTTCAATACTCACCCAAAAACCATAAATTACGATACTCCTCTTAATTCCCTCCTCTTGATTCTCCTTAACTCAACCAACTAGCCTCAACGTATCTTCCACGCCCATCCAACAACCTGTCGCAGCTTCCCGAACTTTCATCCCCCCCCGAAACCCATTCGATACCGTTATTGGATACCACTTCCTGCCTGTTGGATCAAACTCATGTAAAGGGTATCTATAGTTGGAAAGAACACCTCCACCATTCGAATACTTGCTGGCACTTGCCTCATCTACTGCTACCATGCCTCGTAAGTCTCAACTCCCGTGTGGAACTCCTCATATACCTTGCGGTATGCTTTCATGTACTCGAGAAATACGTTCGTCATGAGTTTCCAGTATACGAACATGGTCGGCCTCATGGATCAGTGTTCCCCCGACCGGAACCACTATGCGCTCGACAGACTCTTAGAACCCAGATCCGACTTCCTCGACTCTTATGTCACATGGGTTCCTCCGGACTACCAACATGTTCATAATTATAATTTTACATCCGAATATGCACCATCACCGGCTACGGCTTTCCTGGGCTACAATTTTGATACAGGCGCTGACAAGATTCATCCTGCAGTAAGCGATGGCGATGTGTGGGTGAGCTCAGAGCTATGGTACAAATCCCCCTCGAAAAGCGACTCAACACTCACTGTTTTGCAATAGTTCCATGTCATTTTCCGATTTAGCGGGCGCAAAAATTGCTGTCGAAGCTACCAACTACCTTCAACATATGATCGACGAAGCTCCCGCACACGAACCTCTTCTTGCAGCCCTTGGTGGATACCCCATCGGACTGAAACAGCATATCAAAAAGGAATTGGACAATTGGAAAGCGAATGATATTACACCAGTATTTGTGTTTGATGGCCAGTCTATGGTTGGAAAGGAGCAGACAACTCTCCATTTCGCAAAAGCTGCCCTTGCCAAAACACAAAAGGCATGGGAACTATACGTTGATAATGACCCAGAGGGTGCCGTTAAAAACTTTGGTTCTTCCGGTAAGTTACATTGTCAAAGACAAGCCATCAAATGCTGATAAATATAGGTGCTGTACGTGTTACGGATTTATATCCAGTTCTACGAGAGATTTTGTCGGAACGAGGTTTAGATTTCATTACCGCACCCTTCAGTGCATGCGCTCAGGTAAATTTCTTGTCACATCGCAATGAAACACGCTCATTACCCATAGCTTGCATACCTCGATCGTCTAGATACCCAATACATTGACGGGATTATGGGTTCTCAGGAACTTCTTCTCTATGATATCCACGATGCAATTATTATACCTCCATCCCAAACAGAATGGGAGAAGAAATCATTTTCCGGTATCATCAAATCTGATTTGATCCGAAAACAGAACGTCACCCCTGACATGTTTGCCGATGCGCTTCTAATGGTGGGCACATCATTCTTACCACCTTTCCCGCCTCTCCTGGATCCCAACATCACGCTTCGCCAGCCACATACCATCGGGGATGCCATCAACATGCTTAGGACTTCGGAGAAGTCAGTCACTTCAGTGTGCACAGGATTCAGTGATATTTTGGAAATGCGCGACCCAGAGTGGCTAGACAAGTTTCGAAAAGCGAAGATGGCTGTTAAGCACTGTGTGACTGTCCATGAAGATGGAAGTGTCCATGTCAGAGATTATGATAGTCTGACTCATGATAACTCGGCATATTTGGGCCTGCAGCTTCCTCCAGAGTTATATCATTATCTTGCGAAGGTCGTCATTAGTCCTAGAACTCTAAACTCTTTCTCGTCACTTGAAACCTTCGTCTTCCCCACCCTTGACGGGGTCGCATCCGATGAATATCGGAAACTTGTCACAAAATCATTATTTCCACTGAAAGAAACCACCGCTAGCCTGATATCTTCTCGAATAAACCGATACTTTCAAAAGAATGTTCTAAAGGTACGGTTCTGGTTTGATAATGACCTTGTCCTTAAGATAGACCTCAGCGGGTCACCAAATACGCAAGCCGATACCTGGCAGGTTAAAGAAGCTACATTCAAGGCCCAAGAAAGTCCCACCCTCAGCACTGCTGGTAAACTATCATTTGCAGTTCTGGCACTTCAAGATGAAGAATTTATCGCGAAGACTCATTTGGAGAAAAAGCCAAAGCCAGAGGCGAAGCCATTGCAAGAGTACGATGTTCCTGCTGCACTCAACTCAGTACCCGAGATTCTTTCCAATGCTTTATGGCGGTTACTCCACTTGAGAGGATATGTCAATAACAAGCATGAGTTGACGAGCTGGGGTAAAGCTTTGGCAGTGACTCTCAAAGCACTTGGGCCATCAATTAAGACCTACAACGATGTTAACCACATGGAAGAAGCAGCATTTCTCGCGTACGAACTTATTCGATTTGATAATCTGAATTCCAGAAATAGACATACTGAACTTATCGGTGGTCCACTTCGAGGGACTGATGAAGACAAATCCAATTGTCTACTTATTGGTCGGACAGCATGCCTTCTCAAACTTCGCCATCAAAACATTGGTTACACGGGACCTCTAAGCAAAAATTTTCTCTCCTTCTATTCGATTGTCAAGGCCGTCAAAGAGACCGATCGAGATCTTCTTCAAGCTATAGTTACGTCCATGTTCCTGAATAACCAAGCCGATCGCCATGGAAATGCCTTTGAAGAGATTAGTCAGAGGTACGTATCCTTGCATTATCTCATTCCCCACTTACTAATTTGCACAGTCTGCCCCTCGGCAGCGATATCAATATCGCACTTGGAATTGCAGTCAAGACCTATTTGGATGATTTCTGCAAGCTCGATTCTACACCTGCGGCACGAGAAATTGAAAAACAACAGTACGCCGAAAAGTTGCTTCCACATAGTGTGAATTTTGCTCAGGACCTGGATCAGTCGTTCAAATTCTTCGACGCTTTGTGGGAGGGCATCAAGACTTTGGGAGAGAATGAGATGAGTAATGCGGACAAGAAGAATTGGGAGAGTGCAAAGGCCTTCTTAGACAGGCGGAGATGAATGGGAGGGTTGGGGTTGGGCGATATCTTTTCAGTGATTGATGAGATGTAGCATCTATAGATGGCAATATTCTTTGAGGTATATGATACTGGTATCAGGACAGATCATACTTAATCAGGCTGGATGGGTTTTCTATGGACTACTTGAAGGATTGTCTAAAGCTCTCCAGTAGTCAAAACAAAATTTATGTCGTCAACCCCGAAATTGGATCTTGATTTGTTTGGTTTCCCTATTAAATTATTTTTCTCCACTATCCTCTTTCGAGGAATAGGTTGTGCTGCTTTGCTCCCAGTATTGAAAGCATTGTACCTCAGAGCTTTGAACTCCAAAATCACTTGAGGTTCTCGATTTTCTGCCTATGACTTCTTGCAATGATTTCGGCTCCTGTTCCCATTCCCTATTTACAGACCTATAGATAGCCACCAAATCATCCTAGAGTATAAAGGAAAGTTATGCAATCCCTTTTTCTCCTTCATTAATATTATTATATAAAAACAATTTGAAAACATGAAACCATATTTAATCTCACATACCATTATTTCAACAACCTTCAAAACAAAGAGTTCACCTTGGCATCTAATAAAAGAACAGCCAGAAAGAATGCCTTTTACACTTCGATGGGAATAATGCCTCGTATATCTGCCACCCTTTACTCTTTCTCCAACTTTAACTTCTGCCTCAGTAATTGTTACCATGTAGTGTAGATAAAATAATGTATTCCTCATATTCGAAGGCCGCGATCGCTTTGGTGAGACTTGTATACACGCCAAGTCGAATGCAATATGTGGACATCAGATTTATGGAGAATGCCGCGAGGTAGGAGGAATTGCTGGTCTCGGGTTGGCCACCCAAGGGTTTGAGAGCGATAAATGGCGGAGCAGATGGCAAGAAGGCTCGAGAATAGTTTGCCATAAGAGGAAGATGCATGAATACAGTGCGGTGTCTTTAAGACTTTAAATTTTTATATTAGTACGTATCTTATATATATGGAATAATCCAAATATTGACCTTAACCACTCTCTATTAGAACCCTTCAAATACGATTTGTAACCATCCCTTAAAGTTTATTTAACAATATGAGGGTTAAATTTACTGGGCTAGGAAATTTGAAGGGCGATATTAGCAAGACATGATGAGATAAATTGGAGAAAAGGACAAGATTTAATATTTGTAATAGTATAATTCACAGTTTCCCATATTTACTACCTTCCTACTAGCCATTCACAGATCAGGGAAATGATTCAATGAATTAGACTTGAATATAAGTATCTACAGCGTAACCAAAGAAAATAGAGTTCGAGTTCTCGAGCATGTACAAAAAACAATACTCTCCACCGATCGTGGAAAGCATATTAGTTCTGTCACAGAAATGCTCCCAGGTACGTCCTCCATTGCCATTCGTCTATTTTCCTAGGAACCTGATTCATACAGTGCGGGAACATTGGAGATACCATAGAATGCCGCATCGACGGTGTCCGGGCGTGGTGGCAATTCTGGGAATTTGAGTGCAAAAGTGATCGACTATGTTTCCAATGCTGCAAATCAGTGGAGACGGCCAGAGTCGTTGTGTGTTCAGAGACGATATCTTACTATCCCATCGAAACGATGGATGATTTTTTTGTATGAAGGAGAGGAAGCATAGTGCCTCCAAGGCTCGTACGCCGTAGATGGTGGACTTTGTTGATCTAGGAAGGTCAATTCGAGCACCTGTGCGGCGTGCTTTTGAGCGATCACTCACTCCCTTTGCTTGTTCAAGTGCCTATCTTACTCGGTTACTCACCGGATGATTCCAAATTGAGTGGGGGGGATTAGGAGGGAGAGAATATGAGGGAGGATATGAAGAGATAGAGTGATGAAGGACAGGGCGGGAAGGGACAGAAGAACAAGGGCGAGACAACTGAGAAGTGATATTCTAGACCAATTTAGAAGAGGTCCCACGTCCGAATAATAAATCTGCGCATTGATTTCCATACTCGAGATATTCCTTTCGATGGAAGTGATTTTTGTTTAAAAAAAAAAAAATTGGGAGCTGAAATCTTTCTATGACACTAGATGAAAAAAGCACATCCAAGGATAGACATAAATATATTACTAGTTTCACATCACGCGAGGATGGGGGCGGAGATAAAAGACTATTACGCTTTGTATTTGTACTATGGTACATTAGTGAAAGCTAGTGAATCATTGAAAGTAAACCCAGAGCGAAAAATAACATTCATACAGCCTCGATTTGTGGAGTAGAGACCCTTCAGCTGCGAGACTCGGTGCAAAGTATTAATCCTCCATGGACGAATATGAATCATAAACGGAACCCAGCCTTGAAATGGAACTCATCCCAATCAATCAATGTTTGAAGTGAAAAGCCGGAAATAGAGTAGCGCCTTATCTGCGAGTGAAAACAGAATGACTGATGCGGAGAAGGAAGTGAAATATGAGAGAACAGACAGCTAGATATGTAGAACGGCTATGGGGAATGAAAGTGCGAAAGATCCCTCAAAGAAGAATCGGCACATGTTCAACCTATGGCATTCTCCAGGCTAGCCTTCTATTCTCAATAATCTCTCTCTCATCCGGATCGATCCACTTCGCGGACTTCCACCCATAGTTACCAAACCCTCTCCCCACCATATCATTATCCGGATTGACGAGCACCATATCATAGTAAGACCTGGAACCCGGCGGCTTAATTTCATCGTCCTGATACTGAGCCAGAATGCGCCTAAGATCACGCTCGTAATCCCGACCATGATCATGAAGGTTAAGTCGCACCATACTTAGAGTCGTCAATTTGGAAAACTGGTTGAGCACAGTCATAATACTCTTGTAGGTGCAGTATGTGACGTGAAGCTTCATAAGAGTCTCATGTGGGCGTTCTTGAACTGAACGACGGAGCTCCTTGGCGGCAGTCTTGATGGCGTACCAATATTCTTCCTTATTGGCGATACTGCTGCCACAGCGGTTATATTCTAAGACCAATATATCATGATCATAGTTAAAATACTGGTATGGTTCGAGAGGGCCCAGTGTTGGAGCTGGCTTCAATGTCCGCTTAAGCTCATTCCTAGTAAACAGATTACCATGAGAGTATTCATATGGAATATGATTAGGAGGCTCAAAGGTTCTGTAGGTCCAGACTAATTTGTTGTGATCCCAGATTGCGCGGACAATACGGGGATGGGGCTTGTTGTACTCGTTCTCTAAGTTTTTCAAGATCATAGTAATGACTTCTGCTGGGAAATTCGACTGTTCTGGTCCGAAGGTTATCTGGCGCAGAATGCCCCCTATGAAGTCGACCGGATAGTCAACAGCAAAGTGTCCGGGCTCGAAGAGAGGATCTGTGATAGTTAGTGAAATGAAATAAAATGAGTTGCGTATGTGAGACTTACATTCAGAATTATCGGCAGCCTCATAATCATCGAGAGAGTATGCGTCAGATTCAGATTCAGAGTCATTATCCCCATTAGCAGACATGTCAACCTCCGACCATCTGAAGTCGGAAGGATTGTCTTGCTGATCATACATCTCGTTCATATAACCCCACGTGCCCTTATAGTATTTACGCTTACGCTCTTCAACATCAAGGCCATCATGTGAATCGCACTCGGAGGCGGACTCGAACTCAGCTGGTGGTTGATAGCGGTCCTTATGTTGCTCCCAGAAGTTTTCCTTCGCGGCTTTCTCCATTTTGAGCTTCTCTGCTTCTCTCTTTGCACGTTCCTTCTGTTTCTGCTTATAGGCTCTGTGCCAGCGAGTGTATGCATCGGGTTTGGCCTCCTCGTCGTCAGAATCTCCACCGCCAGCACTCTCATTGCCAGAACGCTCATCATCACCTGTGTACTCGTCGCCAACTTCAAGACCAACGGCATGCATGACGTTTGATTTTTCAGCAACCACAATCGGCTTTGAAGCTAAAAGAGAACGCTTAAGAGCGCCCCTTGTGGTGACTGTGGGCTTTGAAGTACGAGCCTTCTCCGCAGCTACAGTCGGCTTTGAAGCTGAAAGAGAGCGCTTGAGAGCGCCCCTCGTGGTGACTGTGGGCTTTGAAGTACGAGCCTTCTTCGCAGCTACAGTTGGCTTTGAAGCTGAAAGAGAACGCTTGAGAGCGCCCCTAGTGGTGACTGTGGGCTTTGAAGTAGAAAGAGAACGCTTGAGAGCGAGCCTCATGGAGAATCTAGGTTTTGTGGGGTTTGCCTTAGACAACGAGTTAGGGGGAGGAGTAGAGTTGTCCATGGTTGCGGGGCTATCTTGTATTTTAATGGTTTGAAAGAAAAGTCTTGTGGGTGTGGAAGAAAAAAAAAAGTTGAGAAAGGAAGTTGAATAGATTCACACGAGTAGATGTGGGGAGACGGGAGATCAGGCTAACCGACGCGTCGGGGGCAGTTCAAGGCGCGTTGTCCCCGAGAATAAGGTCAGCTAGGGCGGTGGGGACTTGTTTCCCTCGTGACTAGAGACTTTAATAGGTACTGGCTTAAAAAGATCAACCAGGGCCTTGTTAGGTCTCGAAATTAAAACAAATAGTAATTATATATTACAGAAAAGCAAGGTGCATATATATGGAACAGCATCTACGAATAAGTCTACACACACGATGCTACCATGCCGTCAACCCTTGAGATAGAAACGATGATGGAAAGGATCTGAATTTAGTAATTAATACACAGTCTCGAGGAGAGCCCGAAAAGATGTCTTCCTACACCCCACATATGGAAGGTATCTTCAAGACAAGAATAAGTACAACGCATTCAGCAGCAGAGGCCATATCTCATAGACTTGATTCGAATGTTCGGAATGGATGCAAGATGTAGAAGAGGAAATAGTTTTGTTGTAGAACTGAGATTCACGTAAAATTGCTGAAAATAAAGAATGTAGAAACAGGCGACACGTCATAGGCGGTGAATAGATCGAGGACAGCCCAAGTCTCCTCACTCCTCAAAATACCTTGAAATCCTGCGAGCTTCATGCTAATTAATGACTTTATCTTGTATACCATCAGCAACTAATACTCAATCGCCGCTGATTTTAGCATGGCGAAAATATTTCATTCCAACCCAGGCAATCACAACCCATACCCAAGCCATGACCGATGTGAGTATGATCAAAGCTGGATAGTACCCCACAATTGGTAGCGTAGGATCATCTTCTAATTCTGGTGGAGCATAGGGCGTTTCTCCGACATCCCAGGCCCAGCTCCATACTCCCAAGCAGGAACCCATTCCTGTCACGAATACAACCCACGTAACGATCAGTACGACCCATCCCCACCATTCCGTCTCCGAATAATCCCATTCACCATCCGGTGGTGGTAGAGGACTGGTTGCGAGGCCGCCAATAGATAGAGGAGACTTTGCCTTGTGAGCAGAACGACGTCGGGCGAGTGAACCGAGATGAGATGGGAAATACGAGTCAGGTCCAGAAGAGTCAGGGACCCCTCTTACAGTTGGCAAACTATGACTTGGAATGCTTAAGATATCATCTTCATCAGTTGTTGATGTATATGTAAGAGTTGGACTCGTTGCTATAGTTGATGAGGTAACAAGATGATCTTCAGAACCCATTGGAAGGGTGTTGAGCGGCAACAAAGTGTTGTTCGTTCGACTGGCATAACCTTCCATTGATGGACGAGGAGTTGTCTCAGAAATTCCCAAGCCAAAGTGGGCTGCTTGTGGGGTGCGGTCAGGTGATATTAGACTTGTGGATCCATCGACGCCAAAAACACCAGTGTCAATAGGCGGCACCCTGACATCTCTTTTATCTCTTTGTGCACCTCGACCCAGAAGTGCAGCTTTTCTCAGTGACCCTTTTCTTCTTCTTGTCTTTTGTTGCTGGAGAGCTGCTGCCAGCGACTTTCCCTTCTTTGAAGTGTAGTCATCTTCTGGGCTTGTAGGCGAAACATTCTCATTCGTGCCATCGGCACTTGCTCGTAGAAATGAAAGCTTAGAAAGGATACTTCCAGACAAGCTTCTCTTATGACCGGCAGAAGTAGACCCAATGGACTCATCAATGTCAGCTATGACATGACCAGTCTGATGGGGGTCAGATGGAGTTGCAACTTCCTCCATAGTACTCAAATTCCTCAGTTGAATAAATTATAAAATAAGAACGTTCATGGCCAAGGTTACACCACAAATTAATTTAAAACCCTCCCAGAGTGCTATTCTTTGGCTCCAGCAGAAGTGACTGAAGACAGTTATGGACAGGTGATTCCCGATAGGCTCAGCGCGAGTGGTCGACGGTAGCGTCCTTGGTCGATAGTGTTGTCGTCTATCTGACTTTCCAACGAGTGTGACGATCAGTTGAAGTTGAGTTAATCTAGAGACCCAGTTGCGTTATACAGCTGGTTCCTAAATAATGGATGAGGACGATCAAGTCAGGTATAGGACTGCCGTTGAGAGAAGCTTTGTTGAAAGTTTACTAGCAGTAGACGGCGCTGCCGTAGACGAAGCCACCTTGAGAGGTGAGCGGTCTTACGTATATAGAATTGTTGTTGTCAAAGGCAATCATAAACATGCAATGGATGAGTTACCTCACAGAGAAGCGTCTTTGTCGTGAGATACTTTCGAGTGGTTGGGTGGTGGGATGGTAAGGGGGAGGCTTCGTGGCCGAGGAACTCTCTGAAGATTGATTTCTATTCGCTCCTTCTACACATGACTGACTTATTGAGTCTCTGAGAAGGTATCTTAGGAGAAAGGATTATATATTCAGAAAGTTGGGTTTGAGCAAACAGATGTCGTTGAAATAATCTCTATATGAGGTTGAATCTATTGTCGGTTATGTACCCCTTTCAGCCCTAGCGGCTGCAAGCACCCGTGGGCCGATGGGACGCTACAGTAACAAACATCTACTGGTATTCTTTACTCCTACAAACCCCCTCATCTACGATCCCATGATACCCACGAATAGATAGACAACCGCCATGGCTTCAAGCCTGCCAATTCCTGCGCCTCCCCGAACTCCAACACCGCCAACACCCATCGAAGAAGAGCCGGATACCGATTTCCACACGGGGTTGGGAGTTGGTATCGCCCCTCGGACAGTGTACTCTACTATTACATTTGATACAAATACCCTATCTCCAATCACCAATTCCTTCCCCCGATTCGGATCCATGGCCTCCGCAATGCCTTCTCCCGCAAACTCCAGCCCAGCAACGTTCAATGATGGGATAACCGCCCCTCCACCTGCAAACAGCAGTCGCAACCCATTCAATTTCCAAACACAAACTATCAAAGACTTACCGATAGCAAAATCCGTATGTTGTGGCCGCTAGGTATTGACTGCAGCTAATAGAAGCAGAATATCGGCCAGCGCAGAGGGCATAGATACAAGCATAGCTCCGTCTCCACCCAACATCAAATCTTCCTCGAGCCACCACCACGCGCTCCCCTCGCGCTCCCGGCTTCCCTCCCAATCCCTACTTTCAAAGAAGCGTGGCGCAGTATGTCGAAAGAACAAACTACACGCATAGCATGGTGCGCATGCCACGCTCTGGTCGCCGCATTCGTGCTGTATTCCTCACAGGGCTCACTGGCACTGACCGCTCTCTCCCACTTAATATTCTTTGATGCTATCAGCGCTACAATCTGCGTCGTAGTCGACGTGTTCTGCAATTTCGAAGTGTGGAAACGCTCTTCTATCCGCCATCCATTCGGTCTGGAAAGGGCAGAGGTCTTGGCGGGTTTCGCAATGAGTGTATTTCTGCTATTCATGGGATTCGATCTAATCTCACATAATCTTAAACATGTGCTTGAATCTCTAGGCACGCATACACCGCATCACCCACATGCTCATCAGCGAATTTCTCCAGGTTCGGTGGATTCCGCGGCTCTTTTATCGATTGTGGCCACGCTCGTATCAGCAATCGGACTGAAGAACCACGCAAGAATTGGGAAAGCAATGAGATTTACATATATATCTTCCTTACCCTCTGTTCTCTCCAACCCTTCGCATTTCCTCACTCTTTCCTGCTCAGGAATAATGTTGCTACTGCCTTTACTCAGCATCACGTTCTACATCTGGCTGGACCGGCTCCTCTGCACTTTAATCTCCGTCTCGATGTTCGTTCTCGGCATCCGTCTGGCTACAGCACAGGGCCTAATGCTACTCATGTCTTATAGCAGCAAGGGGGTGAAGGAAGTGATGTTCGAGATCCAGAGTGATCCGAGCGTGAGCATAGTGGAAGAGGCCAGGTTCTGGCAGGTGCATTATGGCCTCTGCATGGCCAATCTGAAGATTATGGCGCGGGCGGGAGAGGAGAGGAGGGTTAGAGATCGCATTGTGGCGCTTGTGAAGAATAGGTTAGGGGGCGGTTATGGCAAGGGGAATGGTGTGAAGTGGGAGGTTACGGTGCAGATCGGGATGGATAAGAAATGAACTTCAGCATGTGGAGTTTAGGCGGCGTTTGGAGTTGTGCATATACTTAGGGTCAGAAGATGTAAAATATGTAAAGCTAAGTAGAACGGATTGAGATCTACTAATAATACGGTGAGTGGACAAAATGATATCACAATTCTCGCACGCAAAAAGAGACCCCGAACACCACACCCACCCACGCTCATAACATATCGTATCATGCAGTCTGACCTCGTTGATTTATAACTCCAAGAATTAAAATAAACTCCACCCCTTCTGTCTCGCGGCGGCGGCGGCCTTACTATCCTTTCCCCCTCTCCGTTCCCTGTCCCTCTTCCCCTCGCGATCCAGATCTCTTAATCCCTCCATCTTCCCTAAACACAATTCCAAAAGCTCCTTGCGTCTTATAACATCCAAATGCGCTTTCACTCTGCCATCCTCGCGCGCAAACTTCTCGACTTCTTCTTTACTCAGTCCCCTACCTAATCTCACATCAAGCTCACGCGGGAAATTATAGTAGAATTCGGATAGTAGTTCTACGTTTAGGAAGAGAACGGCGGTTGAGGTTAGTTTGGTGGAGACGACATCGAGGAAGATTTCGGGGCAGTAGTATTTGTTTTTTTGGGTGTTGCATTGGGGGGATTTTAGGGCAGCGAGGCGCATGCGTATTAAGGCGGAACGGTCGCGGAGGAAGATGGCTTCTCGGCCTGCGCGGGAGTCAGATTTAGAAAGGTAAAAAAAAAAAATTATATGGAGAGAGATACCTCGTGCTAATAATGCAGAACTGAAGCCTCCAGCTCCGCTTGATCCATCGCCTTCAACGATGACATCGCCTTTCCGAGCCTTATCCACAAAACACATCACGTCTTTTAATTTCCTTTTTCCGCCTACAATTTTCTCGACGTTTTTCACAGCATCATCACAGGCGGATAGTTCTTTCTTTAACACACTAGCTACATTTTCTCGGCCTCGGGACCATTCTGTGTCTTCTACGTCGATTTCGAATTTGTAGGGCTTAATACAATTCTCTACCTGGTCGCTTGTGGAATAGAATCGTTCATTTAGTATTCCAGATGCTGCTTTCGTAATAGCTTGCCGTGCGAAGGGGTGAGATGCGAATGTGGATTGGGCGATCAGACGATCGATGTGGGTTTGAATGGCATTGGCTACGACTTGCGTCGCAAGACGGCCAATACCGAGTTTGGTGAGTGCGGAGGTCGAGGCATCGAGTTTACGGTGCCAGTAAAGAGATTCTGGGTCGGCATTTGGGAGATCAGCGAGGGAATCGGGTTCAAGGGGTGAAGGAGAGAGCGAGTTGATGGGTTTATTCCAGTAACGGGACGCAAGAAGATCTAGGACACGTTGGTCGAGTTCTTCTTTCAGCATCTCTCGTACCTGGGGTCGACCAAAGGTTTCTGTAAATTCTTTAAAGGAATGTTTAAAAGCGTCGAGACTTTCAGCGAGGTAGGATTCGGCAGACAAAGGACGGTCGTTGTATTGGACCTTGAATTCATAGGTTGCTTCTTCGAGTTCTTGACGAATTGCATCGCCTGTACTTTGCAGACTGGCTGCCATTGTTTGTTCGAGGACCTGCATCAATTTCTTGCGAAGTGTGGTTGTCCCTACGTTTAGACCTGCTTCTGGGCCAAACTCAATTGGGTGAGCAGAAAAGAAGGCATTCTCATTCTTCGAAATTGCGGATGAAATGTTTCCACTGCCTTTCTTGAATAGACTTGTGCTTTGTGATGGCACTCGAGAAACGACACCGACATAACCAAGTCGTAATGGATATTTTCGATCATTTAAAATAGCTGAGCCTCTTATTGGATCCACAAGATCCATTTTGGTAACAACTCCTATTGTTCGTTCTCCTCTAGGGTCAACTCTTCGACTTGCACGAAGAGCTGTTGAATTTGCCAGATCTACATCTGCTGCTGAGATGGCCAAAATAACATTGGGAGGTTGAATGTATTTGTCGCATAGATCTGTAATCTTCTGTTTCAATTCTGCTGGCTGATCGTTTCCAGCGACTTGGATATATCCTGGTAAGTCGATTAGTGATAAGTCAGGAACGTATGGTGACGAAATGGTGAGTTGAATCGGATCGTCAGAGACACATTCGGAATCAGGCACCGCCAGATTCAACTCCGTCAGAGTTCTTTGAATATGAGAGAAATCTGTTAATTTTCCCAACCCAAGAGCTGGGAATTCTCCATATTCCGCTTGGGCATCAGGGGTATTGACGAGAGTTAACTCGATAGGTCGTCGAGTAACCATATTCGATCCTTTGGGGAGAAACTCGTGTCCAACTATGGCTTCAAGGACCGAACTTTTTCCTGACGATTGAGACCCAATAACGACAATTGAAGGTAGAGTCAGCGCATTGGATTGGCCCACGGTCTGCAATAAGCTTCGAATCTCAATCATCTTTCTTGTCAAGACCATCATTTGGTCATCCTTGGCCACCTCTTCACCAGTCCTCAGATCCTCTTCGTCCGCCTGATCATATCCATACGCCGCAGCCGTTCCCCCAACAACTGCTCCAATTCCTCCTCCAATTCTGCTTTGTTTTGGCGGTTCACCCCCTGGACCTGATCCACTTCCATCCCCTCCGCCTATGTCTCCATGAATACGTAAAATCTTCTGTAGCCATTCCGGTATATCTTCTTTTGCATTCTCAAACCCTCTCCGTGTTTGATTAGCAATATCTTTTGCTGTGCCAAATAAAGTTCCTGCTGCCACTGTCACTGTATCTGTGGTTTTGTTGAACACATCTTTCGCATAATTTCCGGCCTCTATTTATCGACGTAAGCACGCATCCCAGAGTACCCAAGAAATAGAACATACGTATAGCTTGATATTGGACATATGCAAGACCAGCAATTGTAGCGCCTCCAAACAAAGCCGGGATCCTGGCAAACTTCAAAAAGAGCTTCGGTAGTATGCGGACGAAAGAGACATTCCGTACAGCTACCGCATTAGAAAATGGAGTGTAGCCTGCGGGCCATATCCTCCGCCGAGCTGCACGAACTGCTACATCTGATCTGAGCAGCCCGCCGGCCGAGGTATTCGTTTGATGGTGGATCAGACGAGTTCCTGTGACGTTGATTCTTTGTGCCACAGCCCCAGCCCTGGCCATTAGGAGTCGTCCACTCATCTTAGCCAGGCATACAGATAGAGCAAGGTGTTGAGTTGTAGGCTTCATGCGATATGATGCATTGTTGACAGGCACAGATGATGTTAATATAATTCTTGATGTAGTGGCGTACAGCGAACGATAAGTGGCTAGTGGATGTGTGTGGCTGGTGCACCGGTGGATGTCGGTGTCAGAGTCAGTGTGGCTGGTGTGTACATGTAGCAACCTTGTAATGAGGGCTTCAGCTGCGGAGGAATAAATCGGATCCTTTTCATTCAAACAAAACACACACGACCATATTTTGCCTAAAGATTATTTCTCTTCTTTCGCATCCCGCAACTTCTTGCTGTAGTTCAAGTCAAATCTCTATTATGCTCTATCATCCACCAATTATTGGCTCTTACCAGGCTGAATTGCGCAATACCCGATATTTATCAGTTTCGTTCGCAAAGCTTCACCGTCCATGAGCGACGACGGAGAAAAGCACACATCCTTCTGCCGCTACTCCCCCCCTCTCCATATCTCTCACTTCTTTACCTTCGTCTTCCTCTTCCTCTTCCTCTTCCCTTTGGTTGGTTGGTAATAAATCCTTCCGGTTGAAGAGCGCCCATACGTTGTCGCACAGGCACCGGCACGATGTGTCGCTTCCTCGTCAGTCCCCTCGCCTCTTGCCCTTGGTCGCTTCTAACTTCAAAATAGGTCTACAAAGGCTCAGATGAGATCCTGCTCTCGAAGCTCATCCTGGATCCGTCACATTCCATCCTGAATCAGTCCTTCGACTCGCGATTGCGTCTTGATACCAGAAGACCTCACAATGGTTGGTGGTTGAGTCATCATACTTGCGCCCACAATCTTACTGACCTTTCGTAGGTGATGGCTTTGGAATTGGATATTACACCAACCCTAAACTTGGGCCCGAACCCTGTATCTTCACATCTATTATACCCGCTTGGAATTGTGTCAATCTCCAACGAATTGCTTCCAAGACTGCCTCCCATCTAATCTTTGCCCACGTTCGTGCCACGACCGAAGGCTCTTTGAGCGATGATAATTGTCACCCTTTCTGTCATGGAAGTCTTATGTGGATGCATAATGGAGGCTTGGGAGGATGGAAATATATCAAGCGACGATTAGGGGAGAGACTCGCGGATAAGTGGTATATAGGAGTTCGAGGAGGAACTGACAGCGAATGGGCCTTTGCCTTATTTCTCGATACTCTTGAACGAATGGGTCAGAATCCAAGCGCCACTCCACCGGAAGGGTTTGGTCCGACTCCGCTTCGTCTCGCCATGTTGCAGACAATCAAACAGATTAACGACTTTATTGCTGAGATCCCCGAGGACGTCATTAAGAATGAAGACCTGGATATTCGAAGTCTGCTCAATTTCGCTGTCTCCGATGGTCATAGTGTTGTTTGCACTCGCTATGTAAGTAGTGCTACGGATGAGGCAGCCAGTCTATACTACTCATCGGGTACTACGTGGGAGGACAAGAGCAGCAAGGGCGAATATCAAATGGATCGACGAGACAAGGGAGCAGATATTGTTCTAGTCGCCAGCGAACCTTTGACCTTCGAAAGAGGTTCGTACTCCTTTGTTTCCCATATATTATTACTGACCATCAATAGAAAGTTGGGTTACAGTGCCGACCAACTCTGTACTTACAATCCATAAACAGACTGTCATGGTTCATCCCATAATCGACAAATATTACAGTCACAACCCCTATCATACCCGCTCCTCGAAATTTGCTCAAGACAAAGGTCTTGTTACCAATGAAAAGGCAACCCTGCACGGAGTCACGCCACCAATTCCCCAGAATGGCAACCCAAAAAAGCCACAAACCTCATATATAACCTCTACGCATCTCCACGAAAGTTTAGCATCGAATCTCATTCCCTCCATGCACTCCTCCCGTACCATATCTCCTACTTCACCTCACGACAAGCATCCTAACATGACCTGGAACGGAGACTTGCGACCCCCTTTTTCGCTAAAACTTCTCCGCGATGCCAAACCACAGGAGCAACACAACACGAAGAAGAAACGTCGTTCACTTCCAGAAGTCGAACTTGTAGTAGCTCAAGCACCAGAAAATGAGTCACCGATTTCGCCAAGAACATTTGGTGATCCGGCGAAAATTGCACAGTACTTTCCTGAATTGAATTAGAGCTAATAAGCATTGCTCAAATTCAACGAAATTGGGAAAGGTAGAGGAACCACAAGATATTAGCTCCAGATTTCACAGAATTATCTCTAAGTGAGCGAGCGACTCAGACGTTAATTCTAAGGGCGTTTAATTTCTAGAGCTAGCAAGCGATTGATCATCACAAGGTTCCAATGACCTTTTGTCTCACTAAAGCAATTGTTGTCACTGGCATATTATATTTCGTATCTATTATTAATTCTTGAGTGTGATTTATTTATTACATTAAGTACTAAGCAGAAGTAAAGAGTAAATGAGACTAAATTACGTACTGGACATGGGCGGGGGGAATTTTTATACCTACCGGTTTGCAGCAACAAGCAAGTAGGAACATAGGGGCTTAATAACCAACAAAGACCACCATTTCTACTCGTAGTTGAAAATGTGAAATAGCTCAGTACCGTCCTCAAGAAGAAGATCCTCGGTACTGAAATTCTGGATACCGATATCGTCGTATTGTGGTTTCGTCTCTGGGATCGGGTTGTCGCATCTCTAGACATTCTTGAGCAACTCCTTTGCAGCAGCGAAAGTCTCGCGTTGCATTATCGGGTGGTCTGCCGGAGGTTCCTGGAAATCGCGACAGTACTGGCTGAGAGTCTCAACGAAGGGTTTCAGCTGTTCAGCGACCGGGTTCTCTCCCGCCCTGTGGCGGGTCCGCGACATCTTGATCCGCTCCTCCATCTCCCGTAGTGCAGTCCTGATAGTCGCCAGGGAAGCCAGACGTCCCTGGACTCGCCGTTGAACTCCCTTCTGTCGGCAGCAGCCCAGCTGTTTCTCGCATGTTGGAAAATGACTTGCCGTCATTTTCCGTTCCGACTCTCTGGACATATGTCTCGTAGGCTTGGATCGTGTCGTGCCAGCTCCTCTGTTCAGCCATTTTGGTGGAGAGGAAGGTACGGGAAGTAACAGGAGCCCCTAGTCTTGGGTACGGCGCGAGATCAAAAGTTTTGATCTCGCTGTTGTGTACCTGCTGGCGCATCAGATTAAAATCTGCGAAACGACGACCACACTCATCAAGATGGGCGAGATAGTTCTGGTAGCCTTCGAAGTCGCGTTCGAGTGCTGCGCTGGGTGAGAGGATTTCTGGGACGCCTATTGCAAAATTCCACACTGTCCATCGTTCGAAGGAATCGGATTCTTGTTCGTTCTCCTCTTGACCTTGGCTATCGATCAAAACTCCACAGTAGTTCTCGCAGAGATAGACGAGCAGGTCTCCTCGAACGTCAATGGACGGGATGACAGCTTCTGCAGTGAGTGCCGGCTCTGGCTCCCAGCTAGTTTTTTGTGGTCTCTGTCAGAAAGAATACTCGCTCACTCACCTCGGAAGTGCTCAAGAAGCATTTTGGCCCGCTCATGGCGACGCACCGAGTCCCTTCCTTCTCTCTCTTCCTGCCACTCACGGTGGTGTCGGCATCGTATACAATCGCTTTTGTGTCGGGAGGCTCCATACACGACCAGATGATCAGGAAGGACCCTTCCTGCTCGCTTTTCCCAGCAGGGCGAATCGGTGTGGTGGGTGAAACGGCCGCAACGTCTCCAGTGTGTTCTGATACACAGACACATATTTGTGTTTGTCTAACCCAACCTGGGTAGTCTGCTGGTTATAGATATTGCGGTATCAGTGAGTATGATTAATTGATCTGAAGTTGTGGTTTGGCGAGAGGTTTGAGGCGCAATGCAGATAAACATAACCTACATTGTTTGACGACAACGAGGATAGAAAACTCCTTTATATCGAGAACAATGCGTCCTTGTGGAGTTCAGAGCTGAGAGAAAGACGACTCGATCCTAGGTGCAATGCAGTAGCGCTCCTTTCATTTTGCATAAAGAGATCTTGCTGTCAAAGAGGTGAGGATTTTGACCCCTAGGAACAGTTTCGAATTCAAGAGACCAAGGGGATAGAAGTAATGTGATGGACCAACAGTCCAACACAATACCCTATAGCTGACTACCCTTGCCTACTGCCTGTTGCCCAACTATTCTGATTTGGATTTTAATGCTTAAAATCAGGATTGCAGTCAGTTATAATTGCAATTATGGTTGGGCAATAGAGCAATACATAGCAGGCAATAGGCATAGGCAGCGGCATAGGCAGTTGGTAAGAAATATAAGCAATAGGCAATAGATATTGGTATGGGCCGTGGACAATGGTCAGTAAGGGCATCCGAACCGACAATTGAAGCTGTTTCCTGTGTAGCGCTTGCCATTCACAATTGGCAGGCTTTTTATTCTGACAAATGCCGGCATTCTTTAATAGCCATTTGCAAGTCTTATTATTCGCGAATGGGCCAGAACTGATCTTTGTTGACACCGGACTTCGAGAAGTGCATATACGTTTTTCACTGACTTCGACGCTGGGAAATTCAACGCGCCACTCATCTCAGTCCAGCTATGCAACTCTGACGCTACGAAGGTGCAAGTAAATACCTATCATACTTTGCATCTACAGCATCGCTGTTGCTTGTCGCCACGACCTAGGACCATTCAAGCCGTTGCAGCACGTCTGCTCTCGGATCTGCACCCGCCGATCTCACCTTTCAAGACTAAAGAAAAATGTGTGTAGTGATAGTCTTCGTGTTTGTCTCTCTCCTCTCTTTCCTCCTGCCCTCTGCCCTCCCTCCACTGCTCCATCATCCTACCACTCAGCTAAGCTCGCCCTTGATAGATTCAACTGCCAGCACAAACACCTACAACGCTTAATCTCCCCACGCTGCCACAACCCCGAACTATGCACCGGCGACGCTATAACCACGCACTCCGAATGCAGACACTGGATGTGTGGGGACTGCATTGAGTTTGACCGCATAGGTTTTCTCAATCAGAAGTTCGGTGGCCAGCAGAATTGTTCAGGAGAGGCTGGATCAGATGCCGGCGGTGGTAGAGGGGGAAATATGATGGAATGGGGTGCCGGAAGGGTAGGGAGTGATACGGAGGGTGATCAGGAAGAGGCTTTGCAGATGGATGAGCAGCCACGGAAACTTGGAGAGGGCGAGCGTGAGAACATAGCAGTTGGTTGGGAGATGAAGAATGAGATGAAGTACAACACGCGAATTACCAATTTCGAGATAGGCGATGATGAAGGTTATGGTGACGATATGGGGGTTAAGTGGGATGGGGAGGGCAAGGAGGCTGGTACTGGTAGAGAACAGGAGGATCATAAATATGAGGAGGGTCACGACTAAGAGGGTCTGAGCGTGTTCAAGTGGGAAGCCATCGACGGCTTGCATTCTCGCTGATATGAAGTTTTAGCGCTGTGCTGTAAAACCCACTGCCTTTGGAAAACGGTCTTTACTATGCGATGACTCCAAAGAGAAGACTATAGGGATAGGCAGGATAATTCCAGTGGAAGCTACAGTGTGCCAGATTAATATGTCCAGCAACAGCAACAATCATCACATAGCATTGATTCCTCATCTTTTTGCTCCACTGTCATTTCCTCCCTATACTGTCTTGCCTGTGAATTTCTTTCTTGTCTGCAATTACTATTCTTATTATCATATCACAAGGTAACTACAACTCTTAGCCATCACATAAGATACTCCCAAATCTCTCCAACCCGCATATTCCTTCAAGTACAAACCTTACTTCATCCAAAGATGATCTCGACGTTACCCAAAGAAAGCATTTCTAGGTGCATGAAAGTTCAAGTGAATATTATGATCTCTTAGAAACATTTATTAACCCTAGTTAAGAAATCTTATTTGTTTATAACAAAACATTTATTATAAGTTTTCGTCACTAGGGATATTGTTATTGACACAAGTATTTAAACTTTTCAAGAACAATATTTATCATTGATATTTGCTTTCAACAAACAAGATTTATTACCAAAAATATATATCAATAAATGCGATAAATATATTTTCGATGTATTATTTGGCTCTGAAACGATTAATGCTGGGAAAGCTTACCATCATGGTAAATACAAGTACCCTGTCCTCTAGGTTGGTTGCTTGACCCGAACAGCGACCCCCCTTGAACATGTTGCTCACAACATCACATTGCCACGATAGGACTTCGAATCATTTTTAATCTGCACTTGTCCTCCAGTTTATTCTTTGCCTTCGTTGTCGTCATTTCCTATTCTAACCTAATTTCCAAACTAAAATGGCAACAACTTACCTGCCCGAAGTAAACAACAGAATCATAACTACATTGCTACCATTTATTCCAAGCATCACTCCCGCGGGGTGCGATGCAACTTTGTATGCTCCGACTGGACCTTAAGGTCCGGTTTTCGTATATGATCCAAATCAATTCACTACGGAATTTGTGACTCCATGTCTTCCTGGGGCACTTACTTCGTGGTGGAATGTAAGTATTTGTTCATCATTATCTTATTCAGAGCCCAATCAATTCCCTAATCCAGAACTAGGGACAGACTATCTTTCATGGGCTTGAGGAGGATTATTCTGAAATATTTACATCGGATGGAATGCCCGGAATTGGATCCTCTCATGTTAGGGGGTTTGGTTATAGGATTATATCTGATAAATAGTTATAGCAAAACCTGGCGGCGACCAGGACTTCACTGCAAGCAACAAGTATATCACACCAACAGTTGCCATGCCTTCAAGTACGGTCGTTGGCGCTGTACATGCCAATGGCTGGAACCGAGATGCTGTAACCAGTACTTTGACTTCCAGTAATGCTATGTCTCTCTTCTACATTTCCTACTATTCCCATGTCTATGGACTCACCAACCACTACTCCTGCGGCGACTTACACACCATTGTTAGAAAGGCCACGTATCAGACATAAATAATTACCATTTAACTTACCATATGTATTATAGCAAATGGAAGATGAGGATATAGTTTAATTTCAATATAGAAAATCCAATTTAACGATCCTCTATAGTCATGCCTTTAAACTATTTCCGAGCTCGCTCTTGCTCTTCAAACTTTTCAAACTCCACAATGATTATCGGCTCTCTACATGCTCTCTCCCTCCTCTGACTCGCTTTTGAAGGCTAATTAATAGGCCGCGGTCAATCCACCATATTAAAGGCACATTGCTAACATAACTAAAATGGCCGTGCTTAACTTTGTGAGTCAAAGATGGATGGCCACCTTTAAGCCATATGGCCCGAAGGTCAATGATTAGAACATTATTCACCGAGGACCTTCGTGGTTTGTATGTCGGGTTGGTCGAAGAGGCCTAGAATATCGGATCGAGAGGAATAATCCGACCCAAAGGTCCGAATAATCCAGTTATACGTAAGATCCATAGGCCAGGTCCAGGTGAAGTCCATTTAACCTGTGACCTTACTGTAGACTTATAAATACAGATTTTATTTCTACCAAAAATTGAACTTTTTACTTTAATACTTAATTAAATGTTTTTTATTACTTCGATCAAGGAACAGAAAATATCCAAATAATCCGCAATTATCTACTGTTTTAACCTTTTCATAATGGATTTTATAGATCGAACGCAACAACGACATCGAGAACAAGAAAAACAACGAGAACAACGAGAACGAGAACGAGAACAACGAGAACAACGAGAACGAGAACGACGAGAACGAGAACAACGAGAACAACAAGAACGAGAACGACGAGAACGAGAACAACGAGAACAACGAGAACGAGAACGACGAGAACGAGAACAACGAGAACAACGAGAACGAGAACGACAGCAATCTTTACCACCATCACAACAGCAGCAGCAGCAGCCGCAGCAAGTATATAAATACCAGAAAGCATGCAAGTCTTGTTATAAAAATAAGATACAGTGCGACCTCAAAATCCCGTGCGGAACGTGCAAAAGTAAGATCTCCTTTCAATTCTATATACAAATATAGATTTTTTTATTTTATTTTTTTTTTTCAAACTAAATATTAATATAGAAAAAGGTACGAAGTGTGAACCTCGAGAGGGTGGTCGTGGAGTAGCATGCGAGCCTTGTCATAAAAATAAAATACAGTGCGACTTCAAAATCCCGTGCGGAACATGCACTAGTAAGATCCCCTTTCTATTCTATATAAAAATATAGAGTTTGTAATTAAAACTTAATATAGAAAAGAAAAAAGATTGTTTCCCTCGAAGTCAAATAAAACCTCGACATGACCCGCTATCAGAACCGAATCCGCTCCAATCAGGTGTATTTCTGAAATATGCTTGCATGTCTTGCCGTAAATCGAAAAAAAAATGCGATTTGCAATCGCCGTGCGGGAATTGCATTAGTAAGAGTCCCTTTAATCTATTCAAAATATGGGATTTTTTTAAACTAAAGTTGGTGTAGAAAAGAAAGTGGAATGTCAACCTCAAGTTCTAGTCCAAAAACATAAAAACAAAGATGGCAAATCAGCTTGCAACAGATGTAATAAAGAAAATATAATGTGTGACTTCGAAAAACCATGTTATAATTGCAAAAGTAAGATTCCCTTTTAATCTTATATAAAATATAAAAATTCTAATTAAAGTTCGGTATAGCAAGCGAAGAATCTTGTATATATCCAACTATTGATAATAAATCAATTGTTGGGGAAAAAAATCCTAATCCTAAATTAAATCAAGATAGCTATTCTTAATCTTAATTCTCTGGGTCTCACAAGAGTAATAAAAATTCGAAAAAGTTATTTATTATTAGGGGGCGGAGAGCTCACGGGGTCGTTACGGGACTCGCACGAGCATATTTTAAGTAGGGGGGCTGGTATAGCAATGCATGGATTTAAGAAAAGAAATAATATAAGGGCCGTAGGGTCCCCGGAAGAGCTTTTTAGCTTTTAGTTTTGTTTTAGAAATATATTTATTGTGGCTTTTTTACTTTGTTTTATCGATCCTTACATTTATGTTCTTTATAAAGAATGCATAGGAACAATAATATAAATTATATGGGTCGACCTCGGCCATGGAAATATTATAGAATTCATAGTAAGGCATAAATAAAAATAGCTTTATTTATTGCTTCTTTGGCTTTTATTGGTAAATTTGAAGGATTTATTAAGGCTAGCTCTGAAGGGATGCTCCCTCCTTAACCCTCTTTTAGCCCTAAACTTAATATATATTATTTATAAATAATTAATTTTTATTATTTTTTAATTTATATTATTATTTTGGTAATATTAATAAAATGCTTTAGCTAAATATCTGGGCTAGCAAAAATAAATAAATAAATATATAGAAATAATTTCACAAATTTAATAATGATTATTGTTTAGATAATAATTAATAAATGTTGGGATACTAATATCGAACATAGGAACTTTGTGAAGGCAAAAGTGATGTAAAAGCTGTATTAGAGTCGATGACTTATTGAAGCTAAGCTAAGCGAGGTCGTGTGACCATACCAGGTGATCTGTCTCGTGACAAACTCGATGTTGGTGCGTTGTACAAAACTTTTTATATATAATTTTAAAAAAATAAAAAATAAAAAACAAATATATGTTGCTGTGGGAATATATCTCGGGTAATAAAGGGCAACTCTACCCATGGGAGTACAATGAATCAACGTCGGGACATATATGAAAATAGTTTTATATATTGCTTTTTTGGGCTTTATGGGTAAATATAAGAAATTAACAAGGAATAGCTGGTAAATTAATAAGATTCACCAGGAGGCACTTTTTTAAATATATAAAAGATTTTTTTTTCCTAATCTTTTTTAGCTTTAAATTTAATAAATTATATAATTATTATTAATTCTTATTGTATTAATTGCAATTATTTTTAAGAGTTATTAATATTAATTAATAATTAATATAATTACAAATAGCTAAATATATATTAAAAAAAAAAATATTTATTAAAAACAAAAAGCGTATACGTCTAAAATTTTACCTAACCCGTATTAAAACCAAATTTATTTTAAATTTATATATTAAAAAATAATTAATAAATTTGTTAAACGCTTCTTATATTTTGGATCCAAAAGATATCCAAAAGATTAGAAATTTAACCCGTTTTTTGGTTTATATTTATTATATATAAAAATAAATAAAAATATAAAAAAAATAAAATAACGCGTTTGGGTTTAATGCGTTTTTTGTTATATTATTAATACGAACCTTTTAAAAATTAAATTAAATTTAAAAAATTAAATTTTTAGCAAAAATTAATAATAATAAAATAATTATGCCGGATGCCAGGCCCGGTTAAATCTATATTTTTTAGAGCTATTTGCAACAAATTAAAATAATCGCGCCGAGTATTAGATTTAGTTGAAAATATTATAATAATTTAATTATTTTTAATTTTTTTTTTCGTATTTAATATTTTAATTTGTTTATTAATTAATTAATATCGAAGCCACGGGATTAATTATGCTTTCGACGCGAGGCATAGCTTATTATTATAATATGCTTTTTATATTAATTAAATAATTTTATATTAAAAATAATTTAAATGAAAGCAAGGCGAAAAATATAAATAAAATATTATCGCACGTTATTGTTTTTTAAGCGATCCCAATAATTAGCCAAACCTTATAAGTTAGGCCAATCATACGGGATCACACGTGAGATTAGCTAATATGACTACCAACATTAATAATAAATTTAAAAAACTTTATTTTAAATTAATAAAAAATGCATTTATTAAATTGCGCGTATAGCTTATGATTATATAATTTATTTATTATTATTTTTATATATTATTAATAATTTTTTATATTTTTAAAAAAAATTAAAATATTATTTAAATATATAATATAGCATTTATTTATTAAGTTTTTTAATGTATAATTAATATAATTTTAAAATGTTGCTAATGCATTAATAAAGCCGAAAAACATTATTATATATTTAAAATAATTATATTTGGTGCGAAAGATTATTTTTTATTTATTTTTCTTTTTAATTTTTATGCGGTAATAAGCGTTGGTAAAATTAAGCTTAAAAAAAATAATTATATTATTTAATTAATTTAGCATTTTATTAATCAATAATAAAAAATATCAATTTTTTATTATAATAATATTAAATTCTCGATAATTGATATAAAGTTTTAATTTTTTATTTTTTTTTAATATAAAAAAAAATAAATATATTAGCTAAGCTCGACGATAATTAAATTTATTTCTTTTTTAATGCTTTATCGATATATTTCTCCAGAACTTTTAGCTTGCCTAATAACAAATTATAAATTTTCAAATATAATAATTTTTTTTTTTAATATTAATTTTATTTTATAATTAATGTTATAATATCGAGGCAATGCTATCGCTAGGCCTTAATTAAAAAATTTATGGTTTCGCAATATAGCCGATATATAATTGGCTGCTAAAGTTATTAAAAATTTTTTTTTTATTATTTAAAATTAGCATTATTTATATTTGCATTATTTATGCTAATAATGCTAGGTTTTTAATAAAACGCTTAATAAAAATTTGTTTTATTATTAATACTTATAATTGCTTAAATTTTTATTTATTGTTTTTATTAATTAAAATTATTTTAAAAGCTTTAAAAGCAGGCTTACCAAGCAGCATTTATAAATTTTTCAAATTGCGATCGATTGCAAAAAAAAATTTAATAAAAATAAGAAAATTTTAATGCTTATTTATTATTTAAATATATAAATAGTAAATTTTATAAGTTCGAGGCTGAAATTTTTCAATATTTATTAAAATAAAAATATCGTGCTAATGCTTGGTTTTTTGGCATGTTGTTATGCTTAAAGATTTAATAAAATTATAAAATATTAAATTTATTTATAAATAAATATTAAGGCTTATAGAAATTATGCGTTTCTAATTTTTATATATAATTATTTTTTATATATTAAAAAATAAAATTATGCTAAAGTTATTAATTTAAGATTTAGAAAAAAATTATAAAATTATAAGCAACGATTAAAATATATATTTTATTTTTGGAATTATAAAATTTTTATTATATTTTTAATTTTTTTATAAAAATTTAATATATATTGGAAATATGAGGGGCTCAGCAAGGGTTGAACTTTATATATTACTATATGAGCTTAACTTTCGATTATTTATTCAATCCCAGGATTTTTATTCGTAAAAATTAAAAGTTTAAGATTTTTTACCGGAATGAATCGAAGCTCTTAATATATAATAAGCTAATCCATAGCTCGTCTATTACCTAATTTGCATTGATTTCTTAATACTCCCCCACAGGGCAGATTCCAATTCTCCAAAAATCTTATATTGAGAACTTGGACCTCAGGTCACGTGAGCTTAAAAATTTTTAAGCTCACGTGATCCCTTCTCCTCACCTATATAAAAGCTAGAAACCTTTTTTGCTTTTTTTTTTTTAAGTTTTAAAATTTGTTCTTTAATTTTTCGATTAAATTTATTTGATTTTTAAATCTTTTAAATATTATTTATTCGAATAACTTTATTAAATTATTTATAATTATATTTGCTATCGAAATATAATTAATTTTTAAAAATTTTTGCTTTATTAAATTACAAATAAAATAATATGCAATATTTATATGCTTAAATTGCTTATTAAAATATATATTTTTAATTAAAGCAATAGCTTTTTAATTATTTTTTAATATTTAAATTAGTTCGATATTTTTGCCAATATATTTGGCGAAGCCTAAATTTTTAAATATTTAAGCAAATTATTGTTTTAGCTTTGTATAGTTTGCAAAAGCTATATATTTTAATTTATAATTTAATATAGCTATTAAACGTTGCTTTTTGCTTAACCATAATATAAATTTATTAAAAAATATAATTATATTTTTAATTTTTTTTATAAAAATTTAATATATAAATTAGCAATTAACGATATAATTATAGCAAAACTTTTAGAAAAGCAAAAAAAATTTATAAATATAAAGCTAAATATAATATTAAAAAGCGCCAACAGCCTATAAAGAATTTTATATATTAATATATATAAAAATTTATTTAATTTTTTAAGCGCTTATTAAAATATAAACTTTAATTATTATTGTTAGGCTCCAAAATATAATTAATATTCGTTACTTTAATTGCTTATATTTGAGCGCGTTTTTTAATTATTATAATTTTTTTAATATTAATTTTTTTTAATATATTATTGTTTTTAAGTAAATTTTTTAATAAAATGCGTTTATTATTAAATTTATGCTTTTATTTCGCCGTAAAATAGCTCGGAAAGCTATAATTAAAGCAAAAATTATTGCGCTATTAATATTTTTTTTTTAAATTTTAATAATTTGCTAATATTCGAAAAAATCGCAATTTTTTTTATATATATTTTATTAAATTTGATTTTATTATTTTTTAATATATGCTTATCGCTAAATTTTGATGTTTTTCGTTTGTTAAAGCTTAAGGCCAATGCTTTTTATTTTTTAAATTTTTATATTGCCCAAATTTGTGCTATATTATTTATTAAATTATTAATAATTATATATTTTTTTAATATTTTAATAATTTTTAATTTTGTTTACAGCGATCCTATTAGCCTCGTTACAAAATTATCGATAATAATAAATTTCCTAGTTTGATTTGCTAATATAAATAATTTTTAGTAAAAAATATATGGATTTTTTAATTATTTTTGCGATATTTATATAAATTATTTTGCTGCTTAATTTTTCTTTATATTTTTCCGCAAAATTATAATAAAAATTTATTTTAAAAACTTTTTTCAATATAATTATAATTTAAAATAGGCTTATATAATATTAATATATATTATTTTTAGCTTAAGCTTTATCGATATAATTGCTTTAATAATCTTTTATTTTTTATTAAAAAATATCGCAAAATTTAATTTAAAAATATTGCGCAGATCGTTTAATTATATTTAAATTATATTTATATCTAAATTATATTTTAATTATATTATTATTTTTTATAAAAAATTTTTATTTTTTTTTTAAATATAGGCTCGAGGCAATTAAAATTAATTTTTATATTATTATAATTATATATAAAAAGCAAGTTTTATTAAAATAAATTAAATTAATTAGCTTTATTTGGGCTTTTTTATTATTTAAAAAAAAATTTATTTTTATTTTTTGTTTAATAAATCGTTTTGCTTATCTTGCCGATTATTTCGCTGCTGTCCTTTAGCAAGTTTTAAAAAACTTGGCGTTAATTTTTTTTTATTTTCTACTTTTGCGTTTAATTTTTTATTTAATTTTTTGCTGTTTTTTAGCATGCTTAAAATATTGTTTCGCGTTTTAATATTTTTTGCTAGCTTTTTCGCTTTTATTAAAATAAAAGCAATATGCTTCCAATATTAATTAATTTAATTATTAATATAAAAANAAATANAATTAATATTATAAGCAGAATATTTTCGAAAGTTTTCCGGGATGGGTTCGATACGTGCCATAGAATTAAAAAGCATAGCATTTTTTTTTATTATAATTTTTTTTTATCGTGCTAATTTTTCTTAAGCAAAATAAAAATAAATTTGAATTAAACAAAAATAAAATGAAATTAATATAATATTTAATTTTTATAATTTTAAAAATAAAAACTTATAAAATTATAAAAAACATAATAATTAAAAGAATAAAAAATTAAAATATTATTAATAAATTTATTATAAGTTATCGTTTCACAATAGCTAAAATAAAAGTTATATATTCTTTGTGGGTCACCTGACCCTACTAAGCGAGACTAAGCGAGATCACCTGATCCGTCACCTGACCTATCACGTGACGCTATATGACCATCTGTTGCAATAATATATTTAATTAAATTAAAATATTTTATAATTTATCGCTTTTATTAATGTTTTTTTTGTTAATAATAAAAATTTATTTTTATAAATTAATTATATTATTATATTTGCCGATAGCAAATCCAAATATAATATAATTTATTAGTTTTTAATTAAATGCAAACAAATTATTAAAAACGTACTAATTTTAAAGTTATATAAAATAATTTATAATTTTAATATTGCTGTTATATTTAAATTAATAATTAAAAAGATTTTTGAAATTATATTGCTTTTTATTTTTTATATTAATTTCAAATTATTATATAATTATTTTATTAAACTCGATATAATTTAAAAAAAAAATTTATAATTAATTTTATATATTTACGCTAATTATACAAACGACGAAAAATTGCAAAAATTAAATAAATTAATAACAATATTAATTTCGCGAACATTATAATTAAGTTAAAAATTTATTTTATATTAAAAAACTTAATTAATATTAATAAAATTAATCTTAAAATAGCAAAATAAATAAAGCGTAAAAGAATAAAAAAATAATATTAATTTTTATTAAATTAAAAAAAAATTTAAAATTTATTTATTTATTTATTTATTTTTTTATTATTATTTTGGCAATTTGTCAAATATATTTAATAAAACTTTTTTGATTTAATTAATTGAACCAATTAAAATAAATTTAATTATTTTATATTTTAATATTGCCAATATTAATAATTATATTAGTTAGATTTAAATGTAATTCTGAAAAATTAAACTAATTTTTAAAGTTTGGCTAATTCTCGGTGGCACGCAATATTATATTGCTTATATATATTATTCTCGCTTTTATATAATTTATTTTTAATTAAAAAATTTATTAACAATATAAATATATTTTTAATAATTAAAATATATGCTTAATATTAAAGCAATTTTCGTGCTTTGACAAATTTTTATTTTGTTTTATTTTTATTTTAATATTTATTATAATTTTAAATAATCTTTTTTTTTTTATTGGAATCCCAAATCGTAATTGCAATCCTCGATGCTGGAACTATATATTCAGCTTTAATAAAATTTGCAATAGCAAGATTTATAATAGTTTCTTTAATATTAAAAATTTGTCCTTTATTAATCGTTAGCATCTTCCAATCGAAGCGTTAAGAAAAATTTAGCTTTATTAAAATATATATTTTTCCTATATATTTAAGTAATACTTTTTTTTTTTTGGGTAAGCATTACTTTTTTTTAAGGCATTAATCTTTTTTATATAATAAGCAGATATTAATTTTTCTTAATTTTTTAATTTAAATTTTATTTTAATAATTAAAAAAATAAAAAACCCAATTTTTTTTTTTTATTTTTCTTTTAATTATTTTAAATATTATAAAAAATTTAAATTAATAATTTATATTTTTTTCGAGCTATAATATTAAAGGTTTTGCTAAAATAAAAATTTTTAGCTTTTTGGCTATTGCTTTTATTTTTTTAAAAACTAAATAGGTAACGGAAATCTTTCGTTGCTTTAAAAGCTTAACTAAAACTAATTTTAATTNTAATATCCTAAAATTACTTTTTCGTTTTTGTACATAGAATTTTTTTTTTATTATTTTAAATTTATTTTTTCCAAGTTTTTTTTGTAGGTTCGCTTATTAATATTTTTATTATTTATATTTATATTAAAAACATTGCTTTAAACGTTTCTCCCATCGCCTAGCCTAGGAATTCTTTTTTTAGCTGCTACTTGCTTTTTTAATGCTTTAAATCTTTTAGTATATTTAAAATTTCCGCTTTTTATATTTAATTTTCTGGCTACGGTCTTGCTAACTTTTTTTTTTTATTATTATATTAATATTATTAATCTTTTTTTTAAGATAAGGAACCGGCGAGAACTTTTTATAGAACGAACTTAGGTCGCTTTTATTTTTTATAATTCCTACTAAGCCAACTGCTTGATTCAACGGCTTTTGGCTTTTGGACTTTCTAATAATTATATTAATAAATAATTGGCCAACTGGATTAGTAGGCTGAAAGTTCTATTGTTTTTTCTAAACATTTATCTTTGATATAGCAGGCTCGCCCTCGAAATAAACTTGCTTATTTTGTTTTATTTTAGCTAAATCCTATGCCGAAGCAGCAATCTGGCTTTTTATTTATTTAATTTATAAAAAGCTTTGATTTAAGCGCAATTGGTATGCCTTACGTCCAGAATTATAAGAATCTAAACATTATTAATTTTTATTACTTTTATAAATATATTTATATTCGCGATATTAAACAATGCCAGAATATTTATTTGTATATAAATAATTTATTTTTTTTAAGCTAAGCTTTTTTCCAATTTGCAAATTCCGATTCCTATATTTATAACAAAGTCTTTCTGGGTTATTTTTATTTCTTCGATTAGCATATATTATATTAATATTAGCTATTAATTTTTAAGGTAAAAAATTTGAATTTTGGATAAAAGATCGATACCTATTATATTTCTCTTTAGCTTGGACTTGTAGCACCGGGTTTCTTTCCAGCTTTTCCAAGCGTGCTATTATACAATTAATATTTAATTTTTTTAATTTTTCCGCCAATTAATTAATTTCTAAAAGCTTTTTTTTTATTTTTTTATTTTTTTTATTTTTTATTTAGTAAAAAGAAACATAAGGATTTTAACGAAAATTTTTAATCGAGCTTAATATTTGTTAAAAAAACTTATTTTGTTGCATAGAAAAATTATAAGCCTTAGGATAATAGCTCCTAAACTTATAATCGTTAATATTAGCATTATATATTATTGGTATAGGAACCAAAAAACCTCCTATAGGTTCTATAGGCTAAGTTTATTAATAAATTATTTTTTTTATAATATTTTTTTAAATTTGCTTGTTTCCTAGGGTTGGCTCCCTAATTATCTATATAAAGCGCTTTGTTTGTTTCTATTCCAATGCAATCTTTCTTATTATATTATAGTTCCAAGTAGCACGCTTACTTATATTTATTTTTATAGGAATATATTTGGTAATAATCTTTTTCCTAAAATTCTTAAAAAGCTCTTCAAAAAACTTAAAACTTTTATTTAAAAAGCTTAATTTATTTTTATTAATTAAATCTTGGGAAAATTAATAAAATTAATTAAGAAATTCTCGAAGTTTAATATTTTTTTGGGCGGCTAACCTAAAAAGTGTTTTTAAGAACGTTCTAATTCTTCTAAAAGACTTTATGTTTTATTAAATATATTTAGTTTTTATTTCCTAATAAAAGCTAGCCTCGTCATATAGGTCCGCAATATAAGCAGGGAACGATCGAATAAATCTTGCATAAGGCTTATTTATATATCGAAAAATTCTTTTACGTTTGGCCTTCCTAACAAATCTATAATTCGCTGCAAAAAAATCCCAATTTTTTAAAAATACCGAAACGTTTCTTTTATTAAAATAAAGAATCCCCTTATCAACAGTAGGTAGAACTGCATAAATTACAGCCATTTAAGGTTGTTCTTCTATTAACATTTCAATTAATAAATTATAATTGCCAGTTCTTAATATTTTTTTTTTTAGGTTGCTTTTTTAGGTTCTTAAAAATTAAGCTACTTTTAGGAATATCGTAATCGGATATTGGATAAACTAATAAAACTTTTGAAGGAGTATTCGTTAAGCTGGATTCTTCTAATAAATATGCTAAAAATGCTAAAACGTTTCGATATAAAATCTTAACTATAAATCTTAATAATAATAAATTTTTTAAATATTTGCGCTTGAAAGGTACCGATAATTAATTTATTGCTTGCTTTTCTTCTTGTTTTTTTCTTGATATATATCTTAATATAATCTTTCGTTGCCGTAAATATCGAAACAAAAATTTCGATTTTTTTTAATTTCTTGCTTTAATATTTCAAATATTAATATTAATTTCCGTTCGCTCAAAAAAAAGATTTTTTTTATTTTTTAGGATATTAGCATATTTTACCTATAAAATCCCAATAAATAAGACGGCATTGCAAGCTAAAATTAATAGCTCCAGGCCTACTGTTAAAATTAGCAAAATTAAAGCTAGGATCCCAAAAACTTTCTTTTCAAGAATTAATAGCATCAAAATAAAGATTTTGCCAAATCTCTTTTTTTTTTTTAATTAATAATAAAAAAGCCAAAATTTTGTTAAGCTTTTTTTTGATATCATTCTATCCTGCCGACTTTGATTATGATCTTTTTTTGCATTCGTTTTTTAAATTTTTTTTTTTAAAATAGAAATCTTTTTAATCTCGTTAATGTACTAATTGCCTACCGTTTCTTTATTCCTATATTTGCCATTTTGAAAGCTATTACTAATTCCAAGCTTATATCGAAACCTAGCTTAATTTTTCAAATTTGTTAATACGCGTCTAAGCATATTATTTATTTTTTTTTTTTTTTTTTGCTGGTTCAGCAATTTATTGCCTTTTTGATAATGCTGCCCTTAATTCAATATATATAATTAATATAATATATTTTTAAATTTTATATGCTTTTTTTTTTGTTTTTTAAACTGCTATTATTTAATAACAATCTTTTTTGTAAATATTCTTCTGCTTCAGCTACTTAACTGCGAAAAAAAAAAATTAAATTAGCAAAATATTCGAAAATCCTATATGAATTATTAAAAAAAAAATATGGGGGAATTTTAGGGCTGGGTGTGGTAAAACCAAGAGCTGTAACTCGAGGCCTAAAATAATTTCTAATAATTAAGCTTAAGAATGATTATTAAAATATATAAATAAAGTTGTTTCTAATATCGATTTTATTAATTTATTATTATAATTAGACATTTAATTTTGTTGGCATAATTCTTTATTTTTTTTTTATTGTTTCTGATCTTTATGCTTTATATTCTCTTTTTAAGAAGAGCTTTTCTTCCTAAATATAAACATTAAAATAAAGATTCTTGCAACATTCCAATCTCATCTAATTTCGCTTATAATGAGGCAAGGGGCAATTCCCCTGCCATAATATATATAACATATTTGGCTTTTTTATATAATTTGAAAAAAACCTTACAAAGATTAATCAAATATTTTAACAATTTATTAATGAAACCTTACTGGATTATATGCTTTGTTTTTAGTGTAACAAAAATAGCAACGATTTGCTGAAAATATAGGTTAAAATTAGCATTTCCAGCGAGAATGCTTTGATAATTTTTTGATATATTTAATACAAAAAATATTACGAGCATCGATATTAGAAATAAAAAAAAAACAAATTATTAGATTAACGATCAGGCTTGAAAAGATTATTTATATTCGAAGTAAATTTTTTTAAAATAAAAAACCTAAGGCTTGGACTATCAAACATTAGTTAATTGTTCAATAACGAAGGATTAACGAAAAGCTTATAGCTCGAATAATTTTAAAGAACGATTATTTTAATTTTTTTCCTTTTTTTTTTTTATTATGCCCTCGATATTTATTTTTATTATATTTTTTTTTTTTTTTTAATATGCTCGATTTATTTATACTTAATTGCTGTTTTCTAGCTTTCTTAGCTGCGCGAGCCTGCGAAATAAAATTAAGCTGCTTTGCGAATTTTTTTTTTTAAAGCATCTATTTATAAATAGTAAGCTAAGAATTAATAATTATTTNAACGAAATTTTTTTATTTTGCAAATTTAGCTCAAAAAACGAAAAATCAGCAATTAGAAAATTAGCAAAAAAATTTAAAAATTATTAAAAAAAAAAAAAAAAAAAAGAAATAAAAATAATTAAAAAATAAAAAAAATAACCGCTAAGATTACGCCAAGCAAGACGCGTATTGCCAAATTAGGAAAGCCTAATAATATTTATAAATTTCAAAAATTATTAACAAAATTTAAGCTATATAAATAAGTAACTTAACGATTTATTAATAAATAATTAACGAAATCATAATTAATTAATTATTAAAAATTATAATTATANAAAAAAAATAATTATAATATAAATATATTAAAAAAATTTGCAATATTTTTTATTATATAAAATATAAGCATATTATTAATAAAGAATTATATACAT
>NCSK02000197.1:0-62453 GCA_002276475.2 Chlorociboria aeruginascens | reverse complement strand
TATTAGAATTTTTAAAGTTTGATTTTGAAACATTGGGATCTTAATAATATGGCTTAATTATTATAGATTTAAAATTAGTAAATTTATATGGCATATTAAAAATATATATTTCGCTAGAAATCGCAAGAAGTTTAAATGGCCCTTATTATTTTTCTTTTTTTCTTTATATTTTTATATTTNATTAAAAAAAAAAAAATCTAATATTAATTAAATATTTAATTTATTTCGCATAGCCAAAGCGTTTTAAATTTATTTCTCCGCTTATAATCGTCGAAATTCCTTTATAGCATTTTTGATAGCCTTTGTTTTTTTAATAATTTTTATAAATAGAGAATTTAATTTTGTTATATATAAATATGTTTTAAAAACTAATAACGTAGGTACTAATTCCTTTGGTTCTGCAATATTATTAATTATTTTAATTATTATTTATAATATTGCATTTTTGCTAATAAATTTGCCCGTTAATTTATAATTAATTGTTTAATATGCTTATCGTAAAAATGCATAATATTGTTCAACTAATTCGATGCTATTATATATCTTTATTAATATTTTTTTAATTTTAATAATTATAAATTTTGCATATTGCTTAAATTCCATAAATGCAAAGTTTTTTTTTAATATTATAAACAATTTAATTAAAAAATCCTAAATATATATTAATTTAATAAGCATATAATGCTTTTTATATAATATGCATTAATATATTATTAAGAAATTGGGCGGCCCTAAATTCAATAACTAAATTAATAATATATAATACCGATGCTTTGTTAAAATAAAAAATATTAATAATAATAAAATAATTAAAATTAATATTGTTTTTAAATATAAACTTAAATTTGCCAAGGAATTTGCTATGTATTTAGTATTGGTAGCATAAATTAATTAATTTTTTAACGGCCTTAAAATTAGTATTATAGCTAAATTTCTTAAAAACTTTAATAAATCGCTATATTAATAAATAATTAAATCGTTAATAAAGCTAGCGCAATTTTGTTTCAATAAAATAATTTCATATTAAAGCTTTTTTTTTTGCTATTTAGCAACATTTATAAATGCCCCTATTTCCGGGTAATTAAAACAATTTTATTACCTTAAATAAAAAGATTTTTAAGATTATCGAATCGTATTTCTAAAATATTTATATTTTGAAAATATATAAAAAATAAAATATTAATAAATATTATATAAAATATAATTTTTTTTATCGGGATAGGAACTCGTACGGTGCCCTTAGCAATTGCAATGCTTTTATTAAATTTTATTTTATTTGTTCCAAAAAAAAAAATATTAAGCTTAATATTAAAATATTTCTTTTAAAAAGCAAAAAATTGGGGTTTTTTAGCAAATAAAATATTAGCTGCTTTATTATCAAGCATAATGCCTTAAAATTTGTTTAACAAATATTAATTAAAAATAAAAATAAAATTATTTTATATTTTTATTTATTAAAATTAATTATTTTTAATAAAAGCATAATATGCAACTTAATTTTAAAATATAAAAACCAGCTTAGCTCCGTCGACATTGCCAAGTTTAGTTAAGAATATAATATAAAAAACATTTTCAAATATTATAATTATAAATTAAATATAATTAAATTTTTGTTTAAGCAAATTATTAAATTTTTTTTATTTTTTTATATTGCATTAAAAAAGTTCTATATTTTTTAAAAATAATTTCTTAATTCGTCGTATATGCCGTTTGGGCTTTATATTATTGGTAGGCTTCTTTTTGCTTTATTATAATATGTTATATAAAATAATATTTGCGTTTATAGCAAATATAGCATTATTAATTATATTGCTTATTTTTGCCAAACCTGCTATTACGCATATTTTTCTTATATAAATAATTTATATAAAATTATTTTTTTTTTAAAATAATTTTTAATTAAAGCTTTTTTCTTGCTTTTAAACGCATTTTTTTTATATATTTAATTAATTTAAAATTATAAAAAATTATTATTATATTTAAGATTTGCGTTAAAATTAATATAATTATTTGCAAACGAATTAGTAATATATATAAGCATATATCGTTGCGTAATTATTAAAATTGCAAATTATATTTTAATATAAAGCTTTTAAAAAATAAAAAAAAATTAAAAAAATATAAATTAATATTTTGAAATTTTTTGATATGCGTTCAAAACCTAATTTTTTAAATTAATATTGCTTTATTGGCTTATATTAAGGCCTGGTTAAAGCTATTAAAGCTTGTTAATTATTAGTTAAAAATATTTAAATTAATTTTTTCCAAGATTTTTTATAATAGTTTTAGCAAAAAATATTAAACGCTATTTTATCAAATATTTTTGTTAAATTTTGTCGATCTTAAAATAAGCCTTAATTATTTTTATAATTATTAAGAAATTATAGAATTATTTAATAATATAATTAAAATAAAAATTTTTTGCACGTTTCTTAAGCATAATAAAAAACGTAATTAAATAATAATTAGGCTATAGGCCAATTTTATAGCAATATTTATAAAATTTTTAAAGCTTAAAATTTAAAATATTATATTTATTGCTTTTATATTTTTTATTCTTGTTGTAATAAATCTTTATAAAATCGGCAAAAAGCTTGGTAGGAACCTTGAATAATTATTAAAATAATTAATAGTTTTGTTAGAGAAATCGATTTTAAGCTGGAGAAAAATATTGGTTATTAACTAATAAATAATATTAATTAAAAACTAAAAAAAGAAAAAAAAAAGTTTACGCCAATTCCTATCCTAAAATTATAATTTAAATTATTCTAAAAAAATAAATTTATATAAATTTTTATTCGTAGGCTAAAAAGCTCGATATTCTAAAATATATTCGTTTTTTTTTTAAATATTAGCCTTGCTAACGAGAAATAAAATGTTTATCGGTTCGAGGCAAGGCTTGTTACTTTTTTTTTATTTTGGAATATAACTAATAAACAAGGCAATAATAATAATAATGCTATTTTTAATATAATTAAAATAAATAAATCAAATAAAAATTTGTTTAGCTATATTTTTTATTTATATTTCAGCGATATTAAAGCTTTCTTCTTATTCGTCTATATATAAAATTATTTTTTTATTATAATTTTTTATATAATCTTGGAATAAAAATAGCTTAATTTTTTATTTTCGATTTATACGCCAAATTATCGAAGGAATTCGATAAAATCTCGCAAAATAATTTTGTTGGCCAAATAAAAATATTTTTATTTTTATTTTTTAAAGTCGATATAAATATAATTTTATAGCTTAGTTTTTTGATAATATCGTTTGTTATAAATTATTATAAAATATGCAATATATTTATTTATTGCTTTCTTTGTTTTATATTTGTCGAAATTAAAGTTTGGCTTTTTGCTTTATAGAATTTTGCTAATTAAATAATTATATTTAAATAATTTCTTTTTTCTAGCCAAGATCTCGTCGACCCTGCTAAAAAAAACCTGGTTTGCTTATATTAAATATGTTGTACAAAAAATAAATTATATAATTAATAAATAGGATAATTTTTGGTTTTAAAAAATATTTTTCTAATTTTTAAATTACGGGTTAGGTAATAAAAATTAAATAAATAAATATTTTTATATATAATAAATATAAACCGAAAAACGAATTAAATTTTTGATTTTTTAGGTATTTTTTGAATTTAAAATACGAAAAGCGTTTAATAAATTTATTAATATTTTTTAATATATAAATTCAAAATAAATCTAATTTCAGTACGGGTTAAATAAAATTTCAAACGCATACGCCTTTCGCTTTCGATAAATATTTTTTTTTTTAATATATATTTAGCTATTTATAATTATATTAATTATTAATTAATATTAATAATCTTTAGGAATAATTGCAATCAAATTAAGAATTAATATATATTATAAATATAATTTATATTAAATTTAAAGCTAAAAGAAATTAAAAAAAAAAAATTTTTTTATATATCCAAAAAAATGCCTTTTAATAAATCCTATTAATTTACCAGCTATTTCTTATTAATCTTTTATATTTACTTATAGAGCCCAAAGGGGCAATATATAAAACTATTCCTACATATACCCCGACGTTAATTTATTGTATTTTCATAAGTATAGTTGCTTTTTTATTACTCGAGATATATTCCCACAATATCGAACTAATTCAAATATTAAAAAATAATTAAAAAGCTATTACTTTAATTAAAAATACATATTTCAACGAGCAATTTAAATATATAAATATTACATATTATTTTATTTATAACCTAGTAAAATAAAAATTTCTAAAAATTAATTATATTTCGATAACAAATATAATTATTGTTGAGAAGTCAGTGTAGATTAGGTAATAAACAAGCTATAAATTAGCCTATTATATATTAAAAGCTTTGATTTATTTCGATAAAAAAATTTTAAGCTTTTAATTTCTATAAATAAAAATTTTAGAATTAAATAAATAATTAAAAATTAAATTTATATAATAATATATAAAATTTAATTTTTTTTTTNTTNATTAAATAATTATTATTTAAATAATTTTTTTTTTTTTTATGCTAAGATTTCGTTGATTTTGTTAAATAAGCTTGGTTTGCTTATATTAAATATATCGTATAAAAGATAGATTATATAATTAATAAAAAAAATAATTTTTGGTTTTGAAAAATATTTTTTTAATTTTTAAATTATGGGTTAGGTAATAAAAATTAAATAAATAAATATTTTTATATATAATAAATATAAATTGGAGAACGGGTTAGATTTTTAATTTTTTAAATATTTTTTAAATTTAAAGTACGAAAAGTATTTAATAAATTTATTAATATTTTTTAATATATAAATCCAAAATAAATTTAATTTTAATATAGGTTAAATAAAATTTTAAACGTATACGCTTTTCGCTTTTAATAAATATTTTTTTTTTTGATATATATTTAGCTATTTATAATTATATTAATTATTAATTAATATTAATAATTTTTAGAAATAATTGTAATTAAATTAAAAATTAATATATATTATAAAATAATTTATATTAAGTTTAAAGCTAGAAGAAATTAAAAGAAAAAAACTTTTTATATATTTAAAAAAATGTTTCCTAATAAATCCTATTAATTCACCAGTTATTCTTTATTAATTTCTTATATTTATCCATAGAGCCCAAAAAAGCAATATGTAAGACTATTCTTATATATGCCTCGACGTTGACTTATTGTACTCCCATGGATATAGTTGCCTTTTTATTACTCGAGATATATTCCCACACTCCATTTGATTCGAATATTTTAAGCTAAAGAGGAAAGAAGAAAAAGGCAGGAAAGAAATTTATAATAGAGCTTCTCCCAACTACCCAGCAAATATATCGAAAAGTTCAAAGTAGTTTATTAAGTCTGAAGTAAAAAGAGAAGTGGAAGAAGGGGCCTCTTAAGTATCCAAGAGGTGCCTCCTAGTAAATCCTAGTAATTTACATCTGACTCTTATGATTTACATCAAATGGATTGAGGTGCCCAAAAGGGATATAAGTGAAGCTATTCCCTCCCACTTAAGCCCGAGATTGGTTTCTGTTGGTATCACCAAGATGGTGATATAAATCAAGAGGTGAGAATAAATTGCATGTAGATAATGTGTATTAAGTCTAAGGCTAGAAGAAAAGTAGGAGGAGAACTTCTTTGTATACCCTAAGGAGTGCCTCCTAGTGAATTTTATTGATTCACCAGCTAGCCCTTATAAATCCCCCATATTCACCCATGGGGCCCAAAGAGGCAATAAGTAAAACTATTCCCACTTATGCCCCACTATGGGACCCATAGGACTCCCATAGACCGAAGTCAACTCATATGACTCATATATAATCCCACAGTTTCATAGAGCCGAAGTAGACCCATATTATTACCATGACAATTATAAAAGGAAAATGAAATCGTAGAAATAAACTCTTGATGAATGTTTTTTAATATAAAATATCAGGATGCGGTAGTCTTACGATGCCCTTGCGAGGCACGCACGGGTATGTTCGGTTGAGGATTAATAGGATTATGTACGGATTAAGTAAAAGAGACAATATAAAGGCTTTAGGGGGGCTCTCCAGCTTTGAGTCTTGTTCTACAAATATATGTATTGTAGCTTCTTCACTCTGCTATCACGTTCCTCACATAAAAGAAAACAGCTATATTAGTTTTATTATTATTGTCGTTAACAATTATATTATCATTATAAATGATAGGTTTATTATTATATCGATGTGTATGGTTAAGCGTTTAGCGCCAAGTCAAATTCGTGATTAAGTCAAATTGTGGTCTGATCGTGGCCATAATCAAGATATAATGCTCTGTTTTAACAAAGACCGCGACCACGAGGCCTCTTTTGTCTACGCTATTATTATATTTTCAAATGGCTGCCTTGTAACCCTCACATAGACCTCGGACCACATAGAAACTTGAAATCTATTGGTGTTAATTGGTATTACTCACTGGCGTGCTTATTGGGGTCGATCTTCAAGTCGTCCTCATTTCCCATATATATTATTTATTGTGGCCACATTTTATTTTACTTTGGACTTATTGTTTAATTACCTGGATCCTATTATTGCGCTTCATCCGACAATTGGTGAAAGGTAAACTTATTTAGAGCTTGTATATTTCTTCTTTCTTATTCAATTCTTTAATCACCTTTTCGTGGATTTTGTGGATCTAAAGAATAATATTCCATCATAAAATGAAATTTTCTGAGAAAAAATGGGCAAGAGAACTCCACGGTTGCCTATCTAAAAGTATGGGATATCTTTACGAGCGATCCGATCCCAATCTCTCGCGATCCTATAAAAATGTTCTAAATTTTCTAATAATCAGCCAGAAGAAAGCGGTCGAGACTGTAATTAAGTATGTTCTGCTACTTAACTTTAAAAGGCAGCGAAGCTAAACTAGCAATTTAGGGGTGCTATAAAGGATGGCTATGATGTTACTAAGATATATGAAAATGGCTATTTGGTAGATTGTACTATTCATGGTAAAAGCGTACTGAAGAATGATTGGTGGGTCGAGCAAGACCAAGACTTTTGGAATTCTGGGGGCTTTAGAAGTGTGGATTGAGATTTGGTGGCTCTCGTTATAGGAAAAGTTAGGGTTAGGTCAGGGGCGTAGTTTCATTTTTCTAGCCTTTAATAAGTGCGCTGAATTCACCTTGAATGTTCTCGCATGCAACGTATTCATGGGACAAGTTTGAAACGTTATGGATTAATTTTGCCCTTGGTCAAGTCACTGACTCAAGTGGTTAGGGCTCCCTTTATATATATCTCATTGCTTGAACAATACTCTCCTGTCGCTTTCGCACCATATTAAGGCCAAATAGTATAGTCTCTATGAAGTTGTAATAGGCTTAAATTGTCGTGACGATACTGGACTTAGATTCAAGGGATGAATAAAGAATGAATCTGAATGATACAACGAGGTAGGTATATTAAGATATTTCTCAGCAAAGATTAAGCATAGTCATAATAGGGGTTTAGAAATACGCATCAACTCCCCCTACCCACCCACGCCACCATCTCTACTTCCATTTCCTCTCATACAAACCGATCCAAAGACCCCAGCCCACGACCTTCCCCTCCATCTCCCTCGCCAACTCCTCCTTCGTCGCCAATTTACTCAACTTGGACTGATCGACCACATCATTCAGCGCGATCAGCGAGAAGAAATACCGATGCGGGCCATGACCAAACGGCGGTCTCGCGCCCCCATAAACAGTCCCAGCAAGGTTCTTCCCCAGCCTCACACCCCCCTTCAAGCGCTTCTCCTTCGCATCCTCGACCTCCAGATCCGCATGCGTGAAAATCGTCTTGTCACCAGGGATGGCATAGTACAAGCCATGCAATGCTACGAACGGCAGCGGGATGTCGGGATCTTCAACTACCAGCACGTATTCCCTGACGTCGGGAGAGGGCTTTGTCCAGGACAGTTCGGGGAATTGATCACGGGGCTCGCCTTTCTTTTTGTCGAGGAACGAGGTGTGGTGCTCCTTCAGCGATGATTCTGAGGGCCCGCATTCTGGGCAGTTGAGCGTGAAGGTGGGGGTTGGGAAATTTGAGAAGGCCGGCGTCGTTCTGGTAAATAGTTTTGCGTCGTGCCCTTTTACGGAATGCAGGGCTGAGCCCAGCGCATATTCGATGTAGTCCCCAACTCCCATTTTTGGTCGTGGTAGTGAAAGTAGAAATTGGATGGGCTGGGAGGTGGAATGGGAGATGGCATACTTACGGCTGGAAGAGGTATATATCAATGGCCTGCGCAATGGCCTCTTTACTTGGTTTGTAGGGAAATGCTTCATGTCTGGTCGGGAATTAAGTGCCGGTACGATCTTTGAGCTCGCTCGGATTTAAGAAAAGATGCCGCTTCGTCTATACCCTATTTTTGAGGGTGGGAATAGACTTCCGTAGTTGGAAGAACAAAGCTGGAAGAACGTAAGAAGTTGGAAAGAAATAAGATGTTAGTTATAAAGGGGAATGATAAATTATACATAATTACTATAGAGAAAAATATGATCTTAAGGTAACATTGAGTCTCGGAATTGGATAGAACTAAAGTCTATATTATAATGATACACAAGAACTATATATATCGGAAAGACAACCGGCCCGTTCAATGCTACAAATTCGCATATACAATAAACCAGTGATCGCCCTATATTTCAAACACCATCCCCTTCACCCCCAGATGCAGCCGCAGCCTCTTGGGTTCGGGCCGCCTCTTTAGCCTCCAACTTGAGCCTCTTATCCTCTCTCCACTGCGGACCCCATTTCAAAACACACAGGATAAGAGGACTCAAAACTACCCACATGCCCCCAACAAAGACACCGACCCACCCCGCTCCAATACTATTAAGCATCGGAACAACAGCAGCGGTTCCCGCCGCGCCCAGCAAACACCTTGCCAAATTCATAGCTGCGGTAGCTGATGATGGACTGTCGCGATTCAAGTCCACGACCAAGGTACTAAGACCTTGAAAGGAGCAGGAAACGAAGAAAGAAGAGAAGAAGAGGAAGACGAGAGGGGCTGCGATGAAAATCTTCTCCTTCATAAGCCAGCCGAAGATAATGGTCACCGCAGCGGCCGCAAAGGCCAACGGGAAAACGATTTCCAGGCGAGCTTTCTCGATGGGAAAATTGCGGAGTTCTTGTTGACGATTATGAGAGATCTCTATGCCCAGTTTCTTGGCGTGGCGACGGAAATTGAAATCCAGAAACCTGCCCATGACGAATGCTGCAAATAGACTTCCCATGCCGGCTGGGATGTAGCAGAGACCGATATCAAGAGCTGAATATCCATACTGGTCTTGAAGGACGCCGGGGAGAGCTGTTTGTATCATGTAGAATCCGGCGAAGAAAAACCCAGCATAGAAGAGGACAACGCCGGACTCTTTATCAAAGACGATATAAATAGACTGGATTGGGCTTCCACGGCGTTTGAACTCGTTCTTCGCACTGTGATTGGGCTCTATTCCAGCTGCTTTCTGCTTCCGCTGATGCCAGTAACTAAGTACCGATGTGTTCCAAAGGGGTGGTATAATCGAACCATTACCAACGACTTTCCGACATGTTTCAGGCAAGAAAAAGAAGATAATAGTGAATGTGGCACCCGCAAAGATGGTGAGGAACCAGAAAATCCACCGCCAGCCTAGATATTTGTCTAGTAGGCCACCAATGACAGGGCCGAATGCCTAGTCGACAGCCTGGAGTTAGTATTACTGCCCGAAGAAAATTTCAAGATTTGATGGCAACTCCCTAGATACATCCTACGAGTACAGCACTCCCAAGGCTTTCTGAAATGGGAGGAAATGCTTTGAGAAATCGAGAACTCACCGGACCGACCAGAGCACCCATCAACACATAACCCATGTAACTCCCTCGTTGCGCAGATGTGAAGATATCAGCGGCGACAGCGCTAGCCAAAGCGACCGTCCCACTACTCCCGGACGACTGCAGCATTCGAAGAATCAAAAGCCCAGCAAAACTATTCTGGACCGCCAAGCCGACATTGGCGCAGATATAAACAATAAAACAAGCCAGGTACAATGGCCGCCGGCCGAAATCATCTGATAGACTGCCCACAATCGTTGGAGCAAGTCCTTGGAATATCTGAGCCATGGTTAGTCTATATCTTTATCTTTACCTGTATGTAATGGGATTAGAGTGCGGACTAGATACGTCGTGACTGTCAGACTTATATTGCTTAGAGATTGGTGGAAGTCTGTAGCTAGGGTGTTCAGAGCGGAATAATATATACTATATGAAATGGGGAGTCAGTGGTTACTTCTTTTGGGTGTCTCTAGAGGAATATTCCTCGATCAGAGGGTATTTTTTCTCTCTTCAAGTACCCAAGATACGTACTTTGCGGAAAGAGGAGAGAACAGCGCTGCCAACGAGGCTATAATAATAAAAAACCGTTTCTCGGTAATGCTGTAAACCGAATAGTCCACGGACTGCTGGCTCTGGGGAACATCTTCTGCTGTTTCTTTGTCCAGGGCTTTCTTTTCTAACTCAGCGTTGGCTCTAATATCTGCACTTCCTTCTGATTCTGGAGGTGAATCCGACTGCGGTTTTATATATGGTGAATCCATGTTTTTGGTTCTGAATGGATGTCGGTGGCGTTGCAACCCTTAAGTTGTGTAATCTACATTGCAGATATATTCTACTGTAGATCCCGTTGGCTAAACATAATGTGACATTCCTATTCCCCCCTTTACGGCATCCTTGCGCCTAACTCCGAATGTCGGCGCCGTAGTTTGGCCGTGATGATGTGGCTTCGTACCATATATTTCAGGCATCAGAGGGCTTGTGGGTGAGGAAAGGGGGGTGAACTCTCGATTCTTTTTGATTGCAATATGTGACATGGAGGAGTGTACGAGTACAATATGAATTCTGAAGTTATTTAGTGTTTCGCTCCTGAAGAGATTTCTTTTTTTAAGATTTCAGTCTTAAGATAATTTGCCTACTCGCATATTTGATCAAATTCCTATTCTCTGTAAAATATTCCACTTTTTCATTTATATATATATTTGGGGTTTCCTACTTCATTAACTCTTCCAGTATATAACTCCAGAGGTCTTACTTGGGATGACAATTCAGTTTAATAAATTTAGATTCTCGCTGTAATCAAAAGAGCTGGTGGGGTGCCAGGTTGGTTATTTGACTCAATATATTTTTCCAGACCTAGCTTTATTACAACCTCTGATCATTGCTTAAAAGGCCTTGGTCTAGTGATGCGCTTACATTTCACTGGCATTCACTTGTTATGTGTATCGCTGATAAGTTTTACCTCCAAGAACTGAGCACCGTAATTTGTAACAATTTACAAAATCCTGCTTAGAAAATATAGGACATGTGAAAGCATTCTAATAGCCTAAACTAATAAAACATTTAAACAGCATTCATTTCACTGTAGTGTAAGGTTGGGTTCTTCTAGGCCTTTGGAAGATTAAACAAAATACAGTCAGCGTGATACATACATATATTGCAGCGGCCGGTGATTATCGTTAAATCCGCCAAAAGATCGGGCACGCAAGGTCAGCTTCCGTCGAGATATCCAATATTTAAAGTCGAAAAATTACTTCTCCCGAATTTTGCAATTCAAACTTAAAGCACTGCTTCGATTTCTATATTCAACTGAAAAACCACCCTCTTTTTGATCATTACTGTTATATACGACCTCTCATCATCAGCATCATGTCGAGCGACCTCGCAATTCTCGACTCCTCAAACCCCGCATCTCCCCTCTCTGTCAATGCAAGTCACACTGCCTTGCTACTGGTAGACTATCACAATTTGATCGTCTCCATGTGTGGGCCAGCAGCGCTCCCAGCCATTGTGAAGGCCAACTCTATGCGCGAGTGGGCAGCTGCAAAGAAGATACCTATCTATCACTGTCTCATAGATCTAGAGGTGCCCATCAGCCCAACCTTCAAGGCCGCCGATCGGTTCAAGAATATCGTTGCTGCGGTTGCAGCAAACCCTGTTATAGCCGAGGAGCATGTTGGTATTGCTCCCAAGGAGGGAGAGCACATCGTGAAGCGCATTCCTGGCTACACGTCGGCGCTCAAGTCTGTCGGTCTGATTCCTGCGCTTGAGGCGCAGGGCGTCAAGTCGCTCATCATAAGTGGCATCTCCACTTCGAACTGTGTCATCAGTACGGCTAGAGCAGGGAGTAACTCGGATTATATCGTTACGGTGGTGGAGGATGCGTGTTTTGATCCTGTGGAAGGCTTGCAAGACACACTTGTGAAAAATGTTTTCCCGTCCGGGGCACACGTCGTAAAAGCGGAGGAGTTTCAGCAACAGTGGGATAAGGCTTCTTAAAAGGAGTAATCATTTCCAGAAAAGATGTCCCTCAGTCCTTAAAAACACAGAGACTAAGATCAGGATATCTTGTCAATTGAGAATACTTGTCAACCGTGTCTTTGAAGCCCAACGCCATCACCCTCAAATTGTTGAGAACCATGATACAAATCGGCCAAAGTGATCTCCCGTAAGATACTCCTGCCATGAATGAACTAGGAAACTGGGGTCGAAGAAGTCGGCACTCCTCGTATCCATTGTGATTTTTTTAACTTGCCACATGGGAATGGACTCGGCAGTGTCCCCATTTCTCGTAGAGACAGACAGCTCCATCAGACAATGTCATTGAAGATATCACTCCACTCGACACTGAACCATACTCTAGAGTCTGACTATGTGAAGAAGCATGGAGAGCGGCAATTTGATAGAGGTCGTTGGAATAAAGTTTCCTTATGGAGGGTGATATCAAGCATTTCCAAGCGTCAAAATCAACTGGTCCGTGCCATTTGGCGCGAACTTTCAGTCTATTTTGAAGAGGCATCCTCAACTTCCTCAGACCCCGCATTGACCTGTGTTTGATGGAAAAAGATCTTTATTTACATATTCCCATGACCTAGCCGACTCCAAGCCGAAGCAGCAGCAGGAATCGCACCGAACAACGCGATGAAGCAGCGTGAGAAAGAGGATGCGAGGCGAAACCGGAGTAGATCTCACATTGAGCATGCCGAGAAGCTACGTTCCAAAGAAAAGACATCGCCTAGCGAGGTAATCAGACTCAAGGACGTTACATGACATTGATGTGACGAGGAATCCATGTATTCCATGCAACAAGAAGCTTGGGAGTTGGGCTTCTTCGAATATCCTTGCATGACGAGGCATCTGAACATGCCGGGAGATACTTGGGGCATCCTTGAAAAGAACGAGAATGGTAAATTGAAGGTTACGCACCGCCGACCGCCAGGCCCGAGAACATGAAGATCGGGACCGTTACGGCCAGTGGCTGCGACCCCATCCCGGGAGCGGGAAGATGTCTGAGGCTGGGACAACGCACTTGGGACAACAGCATTTAGACAGTTGGAGTTGTGAGGGCATTCGAACCCGATTGGCCTACGAAGTACAGGACCGACCCGCAGAGTTGGATGGGAATCTTTCACTCCAGCCACATAGCCACATGTAGCTGACTGCTTGCAGGATGGTGTAGCCAAGCTCATCATCTCAACCCAACGGTTCCTTCCATCCTATCGAATGGATTTCCAAGCGACCCATTCCGCGTGAGCCGTTGTCAGACGTTCCTCAGCATACCCGGTTAGTTCTGATCACGCTGGTAAGAACCTTACCTACCACAGTGCACGTAACCCTTTGCGGTAACCCGGTAGTGAAGACGGAATCTCCTTGTCGATGCTCGTGGTGCTGGTAGTGGGTGGTAGTGGGGGTAGTCTTCGAGACCCTCAGACCCTACCATGTACGCTTGGACGCTGAATTGGCCAATTGATTGAGCTTTTTGTCTCCAGGTAATCGGGATCAGGGATCATTTCCTCATTCAGCCAATTGCCGTCGACATACAGTCCACCATTCTTGCCAGAGTTGTCTCTGGATAAATCGTACCATGTAACATCCTATCTTCAGTCATGTGTCGCACATAGTACCACGTACGTTGTGATGCGGGAAGATAGCATGGGCTTCAAAAGAATGGAAGTACCGTTGTTCTTCCATCTTTCTTCCATTGTGCTCTACACCTATCTTCTTCCATTGCCCTCTGCGCCTATCTTTCTAGCATCGATTTGGATATGGGGACGGAAAACTTAAGTGTCGAGAGCGATACGTGGCCGTTTCATGTTATCATCATCGGAGCAGGTGGGGGCAATCTTTCTCAGATATCTCCTCGAATCTGTGTAACTCGTTTATCGAATCCAGTCTAATCGTCATTTTGCCAGGTGCCGGTGGCCTCTTGATTGCCCAAGGTCTGAAGAAAGTTGGTTCACCAGCACTTTCAAGATATCAAATGCTCACGAAGAGATAGAATGGAATATCACTGACCGTCTACGAAAAAGAGCCCATGGAGGGGCGAGCCCGTGATTGGGGAATGGCATATTTCTGGTCCTCAGAATTCGTGCCACAACTGCTTTCGCAAGAAATCCTGGACAAACTCCCAACTGCTGAGATCGATTACCCACTCAAGGGACCAGAAGGAGCCATCCATGAATACGTGACTATGCGTAACATCGACACGGGCGAAGAACTCAAGAAACTGCCTACTACTGGGGGACGCCGTGTCAGTCGCAGACGACTCCGTCACGTTCTTCGCACAGGTATCGATGTCCAATACAACAAAATCGTGACCGAAATCTCCTATCCCTCGACTGGAGTCGTAGTCCACTTCGAAGACGGAACTTCGGCCAGCGGATCCCTGGTCATCGGGGCTGATGGCGGGGGCTCACGAGTCCGACGTCTCATTCTTGGAGAGAAAGCTGAGCTAAAACACATCCCCATCATCATGAATAACTTCAACGTCCAATATACCGCTGAACAAGCCCTGTTTATCCAATCCCGGCTCGCCAAATTCACGGACTACGGGATCCACCCCAAAGGCTTCTTCTACCTAATGTCCATGCAAAATGTGCCCGACGCCTCGGATCCCAGCACATGGTATTTCCAGCTGCTAACATCATGGCACGAAAACCTGCGAGCGATCTCCGAGGAGGAGAATACATCGGAGGGCCGGTTGAAGATTTTGAAAGAGTTGACAGCGGATATGGCTGAGCCGAGGAAAAGTGCTATGGCGTGGGTCCCCGATGGCACACATATCCCTCGCGATCGAATGGCGGTTTGGTCGCCGGTTCCTTGGGACCATCATGATGGCCGAGTGACTCTTGCGGGGGATGCCGCGCATTCTATGACCTATCACCGTGGGCAGGGCTTGAATAACTGTATCAACGATGCGGGAAACCTTGTGCAGCTGCTGGTGGAGGTGAAGAATGGCATTAAGAGTATATATGCGGCGTTGACTGCGTATGGAGAAGAAGTGGTGAAGAGGGGAGCTGCAGAAGTGGAGCTGAGTATGAAGCAGACGATGATGGTTCATGACTGGGAGAACTTCATGGAGAGTCCGGCGATGAAGATTGGCTTGATGAAGAATACTGCCGAGGTAGCATCCTCAGGATCGTGACGTTTTTGATACATCAAATGAGACTGCAAGGATGGTCAAATTGACAGGAGTTTCTGAGGATTTTTGGTCTTGATGTTGTTCCAAATACAATATGATGTTTTTATCATGTGAATTGTAATGTCTAACTCATTTCTGTATTGCTTGGGATGCTTACAATTCCTGCACGGTCATTCCATCTGAAAACTATTGTGATGCTGTTCCTTATGATACAGATTCAGTGACTGAAGAACCTAGGTACATGCTCAATCTCCACTCACAGCCTGCCTGTCAGTCATATCTGATCCAGCCTTCGTGAGATTTCATACAAATGTGCGTCTAGTCCCAGCAATGATAGGGCGGACATCCTTCTTAGCCGTAGCCCAAGTCACATCAATACCCTTCCACTCTCTGTACTTGCCCTCCAAACGCTCCTTCCAGTTATCTGGCCTAACAAACCAATCGCTAGGAGTTACGACACGGGGATTATCCTTCTGGATAACCAAGCTTTTATTAGTAAGTTTCATACCCCTCTCAATATTCCAGACAATAGTGACGCTCTTCAAGGCTCCCTCAAGCATCTTCTCGCGCTGTTCTTGAAAAACGCCATTGTCAATGAAAACCTTGAAGACTGCGTCTGTCATTGCAATGTGCTTAACTCGGGACAGCTCCTGAGAGTGCATAATAATCGGATCGATCAACTTGCTGTGGCACTGATATTCTGCATCACCGAAGAAGATAGTGTCAAGGTCAATGTTGATGTAGATCCTCTTGGTGCGGCTGAATGGGTACAGTTGGAGCTTGGTGAAGTGCTTCAGAGCGATCCAGCGGGCCTCCTGGTTTACATGAAGGATGGCGGGAGTCTTGGCCTTCATGCTGCTTTGGCAGAGGATGATTCGAGGGTTCGCCGTGGCATCGATACTCCAGATCTTCTGGCGGATTTCAGGAGGCAATTTCTTGAAGGGGGTGAACTGCTTCGTGTCCTTTCTTGCAAGAGCTCGAGCGGCACGGACTTGAAATATGTTAGTTCACCATCTGTCGAGCGTCTTACCTCTCATGGCATGAGAAAGAGTAGGGATGGAAAGGTGCTTTGAGGAAGAGTAGCAAGGGAAAGGAAGGGAAGGGAGTGAAAGCATACCTTCATTCATAAATTCTTCAGTTCCTATAGCCAAAAATCAGTTTCAACGCCCTGCACTTTTGAGAGCCGCGAGTTTGAACTTACGAGCGCGAATCTCCTCTTCTGAGAATCTTCCTGGGAGGGCGGTCAATTGATCTACCTGTGTGAGACCTGAGGGAGCCATGTTTGCAAGGCGTTGATTGTGCAATGTTGATGCGTTTTGCAATGGAGGTGTTGACGAAGTACGAAGGAGAGCGAGGGGGTGGTGGAAGGGAAACTTTGTATTTACTTTTGGCTGAAGGGGAGATGTCCGCCAATAGCGTGAGAGCAACTATATCTACCCTACCACCTGGAGGGTGTGAAAGTGAACGTGGGAGTAAACCAGATCTTTGCTTTAGAGAGTGAGCCAAAGCCAAGACTTCTAGAACCAGAGGGTGAGTTGAGGATGCTGGTCTCCTGGAAATATATCTAGATATACAGATACGTTGAAGTTATTGGAATATCTATTTTGCTATATGACACCCACCTTTAATCATAATAAGCTCCATGCCTCGAAGAATTTCTGCAGAAAGTCTTACTGCTACATGTGCGCAGCAGACATCATTCTGACCATTGTAAGCTGTAATCTACACTCCCGAAATACAATCACAGATTGAAAAAAATAAGGGTTATATTCTCTCGCAGCTTTAGAGCAGTATATGAAAATTTCCTCGAAGACCCCCTCATCTCCTCCGCCCCAGAATGCTTCCACCCATCTTTTCTTCCCAACTTTTCTTCCCAATGAATCTATCTTATTCTTGTAATATCCCTATCCCAATATGATCAGCCACCCCTTCCACCTCCTGACCCCATTGTACCCTTCAAAACCCAGTACCACCTCAAAGGGACAGCCATCAAGCTTCAATCTTTACCATCCACAATGTCCTATCAGCATTTATATATCCTATAATCCCCCTCTTGTATTGTGGCTCCACTCCCTAAGTTCAGAAAACCTTCAGCCAACTTCTAAATCCACTGTCTATTTCCGAGGTTTATAGTTTCGAAGTAATCTCAGACCAATAACAAACAGCAATGAATGAAAATGTAATAATTATTTGCCGATTTCGAGAAAGATATAAATTGTAGTTCGGGGCAGTGACGTTCATTGTGAGATTCGAAAAATGTAAGATGTCGGTGTTGGGCAGAGAATCTGGATAGTACCTATGAGATCTCCATTTTGTAAGTGTTATTATCAGCGTCAATATCTGCAATATAAAGTATGATGGAGTTTTGACCTTATGAATAACTACCCCACTACCATGGACCAGATTATTCTCTCTGCAAAACCTTAGAGTCTTCATCAGGATGAGTGGAATGAGAAACATTCTTCACTTACCGTAAATATCATGAGAAAACTGGTAAAGTGTTGCCGTGCCATAATGTTTACTTTGACGACTCGAAGTGGATATGGAAGAACTTAAGTATTTGTTGTGGAAATTCGAAACCGGGGTGAACTGCACAATTCTTGAACAGTCAGCATTCGTTCCATGATTTGAATAAATGGTAGAAGTTGGGTAATGACTAACTTGATGCTTTAAAGACATGATGGCGTGACAGTTAGATAAGTTGAAAAGCGTCAAAAGATTTCCGTGTCCAGTTACGGATGTACAATATAATGCTTGCTGTAACATTTCAATGCCGCAGGGAATTAGAAGCCTCTCACCTGTAGATCTAAAGATGCACTCCACCACACCAAGGGCCCAGAAGCAAAACCTCTGAGACAAGAATATGGAGCTAAGATTGTACTGCTTTTCTAGATATTTGTCTCCATCTGAAGCCAGAACTCCAGTAATACTCCTCGATTATATTTTGGCTCCACCCACATTTCCATTTCTTGATCCTTCAGTCTGTCTCTGCATTCGATTCAATAAGTCTGCTGGTGGTATGGGTTTTCGAGATGTAGGAGAGTAAAAAGGTGGAATCGTTGTTAGATTTCTGTAGGTATGAAGATATTATCAGCATTTCAATACCCAATACCCAACCCAGGAATATCTCAAGCTCATGCTGCTAAATAAACTTGCGTGCCTTCACACTCATTGCTTGGTTTCGAAATATAGGGTTTCGAGGCTGTTGATTGGTACTTGCGAAAACAATACACAAGCACGTAGCCAATATTGCGCATTCGCAGTAGCAGTGGCGGACTTCAAAGTCATGATTAGTCGATCCGAAAAGGAAACATCCAGGGGTTCCATAATGATTTGTTGTCCAGGCTCGAAAGCAAGATGTGGGGGCGGGAAAGGGCGGTGTTTGTGTAAAGGTGTTCTAGAGTGGTAATATTCCATAGCGAAAGGTTTAAAGAGATGGCTGGACGAGCGAGTGGGAACCGGGAAGGGCCTGGAGAGTGTTTGAATTTGGAGTTGGACATGGTGGGGTGGTGTTTCGAGGAATTCGCGGAGTTGAAGCAATGGAGGGGTCACAGAGAGTGCTAAAAGTGGTATGCTGCGAAGGAAAAGCATTAACTGTAGAGAATAAATTGGGGAATAGAACGAGAATTGTAGAAATGAGTTGTTATTAGCATGTGATGAGATGTATAACATGATATGATAGCCAAAAGAATACGCCCCAGCCTGATCAATAAATCAACAACGGGTGTTCAATACATAAAATGGATGAATAGCAAATGTAATAACGAGAGGCCTTCGCTTCACTATGGCTCTTCAATAAGTTCACCAATCCGTTAACCATCTCCGTGCTTCAGCAGAAAACACCATTATCACCACACTCTACCTCGAAAAGTCCACAAGAAGCTGTGCCCTCCGAATCCTCAGTTCCTTCCACTCCAGATACCCATCCTTATACCCTGAAATGTACCTCCGCGCCACCCAGACGATGTCTCCGGTCCACAAAAACAATGATTCAAGCAGCGATGGAAAACAATCTCGACGACAGACTTCGCTGCCTCCTCCAGACCAGATCCAGATCTACATTCAGCACTTCACTAAATGCCGTTTAAGAAGACGGAAAATCAAGCGTTGCCAGTGATCTTGGAGTTTGAAGCACTGTTCCATTATGTTAGGCTGTGGCGGTTGATAACGGCTTCGATGTCTGAGGCGGGGGGGGGCCTGTTCTCTCATAGCAGATGGTGGTGATATCATGGTAGTGTTTAGCTACTATCTAGATACCCAAGAAGAGCAGTGGGGGCTTTACATTCTTATTTCTGTCCCGGTACCATGAGCCTAAATCTGCCAAGCTCCATCCCAAGCTTTCAGGCGCAGTTCTAGGACGTCGATGGAAAGAGGTAAAGAGTGACCCGCTTGTAGTCGACACAATGAGAATTATAGCTGGTTCATTTGTGCTGGAGCTGCCTTGGACACAATTGTGGTATATGGAGAGAGATCTGGAATGAAGCATATCAGCAATCGTGATGGGTATGCCGGCGCGACCACTCCTAGTTTGTTGACCAGCCACAGACCAGCACCACCACCAGAGCCTCAGAACTCCGACCCAGACTCGTCATTCGATCAATAATATATCATGTCTTTTCCTATACACGGCAGTTTTCTCGAAAAATTGACGTTCGATACCCCTTTATTTACGCGAGCCGCCATAATCCCTGAAGCCTCATCAAGCAGTGAGAAATGGCATCGAAGTGGTCAATGAATGACAACATGAGCTCAGTGCTTATTATCAACTGGCTTCTCAATATGGATCCAGCCATTCATGATGTCCCAGGATTATCATGCCAGGTTCTTCAAGATAGAAGTTCAAGATCTCTAGGTATTACAAACGGCAACTCCACCCTAATAAAAACACTCTCCATTGCACATCACTGACCCTCAATAGAAGTTATTACTCTCCAAAAATGCCGAGAAGCGAAATACTCAACTCTCATCTTGATGAGTCGAAATCAGGCTCATGTCCTGATCAGAGAATAGCACATTGCATCCAATACAGTTTACCCGAAGATAATAACATTTATAACCCCAAGACGAATCTCGATTCCCAAAACACTACTTGAATGATATTCTAAAAGTCCTCGGACTTCGAGAAGAGCATTACAACGCAGATTTACTCGAGATATATATCCAGTGCCTATCTTCAAGGACGGAAAGCTATTGATGTAAAGATTTTATCCACTTCGAACATACCTCGTATTATATATCTCTCTATTTCTAAGAAATATGGATTATTCATATTCACAGCACTTGCTAGCACTTTCCCTCCAGGTACCTGCTCATAACATATATCTCAATTCAAATTCAAATTCTTCTACAAATTTTCTCACTTGAGATAAATATTTTAATATCGACTTTTCGTCCTTGGCATCTTCTGTTGCTCACTGGAACAATCAATTTTGATGATCATTTGTCCTCATTCTTCAGAACCCCAAGTTCTCTCGTATTGGATGTTAGAGCAGCCGCTAGCCTTCCAGATGTGAGTTACATCATCGGGTAGAGGGTCCGAATAGTGTGAGTTTCTTCGGTATGGGTGTTTAGAAACGCCCAAGATGCCGACCCAATTTCGCAGAAGGAGAGCAGAAAATTAATGCGTCTCGTTTAAATGTGTCAATTCTCAGGACTGGTGTTCTGGTGTTGGCTTCCGGAATTTCTAAGCGGTGATAGGGACAACACAGCGGAAAGTTGGTCATGATAATAAATCCTGTTGCAACATTGCTGAAATGTACGATGTTGTGGGCTTCTAAGTCAGTATCTTAGTGTCCCGCTGCTCATTCGCAGAACCGTTGTTCGTGGAGCTAGGGATGGTGGAAATATGTTCAAAATAAAAAGTCGAGCAAGTATTTTGCATTAGAGATGCCGCCAAGACCTATTGAGATCCAATCTAGAGTAAAAACTACGAATAAGTTGTCGTCAAGATGTCCTGTGAGGCAGAATGAGCAATCACTCCTTTTGCACTCGCATCTAGGTCGGCACAACGATGGACACCCGAGATATTGTCGTTATTCTGGTTACTTGAAATATACATATACAACAAGCCTATTAACTCCACTCAGAAGCGGAAAAGTAAGCTGCTCGTGACAAAAACCATCAGGAGATTGGATTTCTCATATAGCTTGAACTGAATAACACGACATATGGAGATGGCAGAAACCAGGGGCTCGAGAGGGTGCGGTTGTTTCTGCCGGCGACAAAATCAGAGCATCTGCAAATGATCTTGTTGCCACTTTAATGAAGGCGACTCCGTCGTATATCCGCACAATCAAACCCAACGAAAACAAATCTCCGAAGGAGTACCATGTCGCTAACGTCTTACATCAAGTCAAATATCTTGGTCTCAGCTCGAGAGGGTGTGGTTGTTCGAGCAATCACGCCTTCAAGTTATATAGAAAATATCTGCTTGGAGAGGAATGGAGAGCAGGGAATCGAGGAAGATCGTACTATAAGCAGGCAAAACGAGAATTACAGCGGTATTCAGAACGGCTTCAAGTATCCCTTGTTTCCTAGCTATCTTCCCCTGAAGTCAAATTGCAAGGTAAGCGGCAATTGCGATATTCGTGAAGGATTACTGGCATGAATCATGGTTTAAGCAATCACTACCCAAATAAGGAATGGTTATTGGAACACCAAGCCCCCATCGAAAGTGTACATCAGTTAGTTAGTTAGCAAGCACCCAATCCGAGATTGCCCAGAAAACTCAGCCCAGTTCTGAACTTAGGGCCCTTGAACTTGAGTTTGAGGGAAAGTGAGTAGGATAGAAAAAAGGTGGTGTAGGAATGATTTTTGTTGTTGAGAGAACTGTAGTTGGTTTGTGGGCTATATATATGTTGTGCAATCCAAATGGTGAGCTCGGAAAGCAAAAGCAGAGATAAGAGCTAAAAAAAAACTACTAAAATTTGTATTAGGGTCTCCTTTTTTATATCCCTGAAGTGGGGGATTGGGGTGAGTTGTGGTTTGGATAATTGAGTTTGGTGCTGAAGGGAGGGGAGGAAGGGAGCGAACCATTGTTACAGTAAATATTAGGGATTAGACATCACAAAGCAGAGGAAGCCAAGAAAACAAGCAGATATCGACACCGACACACCTAGATTACATTAGCTCTTCTTATTTCCTTAAAATAAAGTGTTATCCAATTTAGTATATACGGAGATTTCATGTTATTTCTCCGATATCTTTTCATTAACATATTAACATGCTATAACTCAATGATATATTATAGCTTATTATCCACAGGCAATATTAATACTAAACATCAAACATCAAACGCTTTGTTTCTCTATGATGAAGAAAACAAATAAAAAAGAATTCTAGATATGGGGTGGCCATCTATCTATCTATCTATCTACTAATAGTACACTCTATACCCTATACTGTATAAAATCCCCACTAGGGTTCTGTTTATCTGGTTTCTCTCTGAACCCCATCTAACATCTAACAACCAACATTTAATATTTCAAATCTCAAATTCCACCAGAGTCAGTACCAATGATGCCCCTGCTCCTCAACCCCCACCCTCCCTCCTCGAACACCAAAGTACCAAGGCAAAAAGCGCCAAGCCCACAGCAAAAAGCGCCACAATCTGAAAAGCCATCATGAAGCGTCTCTCTCCCCCTCTTCTTCCTCTCCCCCTCTCATTCCCAGCTCGCCACCTAAGATCCCAGTCTCCGAAGCGGGAGTAGCGGTCTGCAGTGGACGGCGCAAAAAGTGAATTCTCCGCATCTACATCTATATCTCCGTCTTCGATCTTGTGGCCCATGTTGGGGTTGTGCAATATGGAGGACGGTACGGCTTTGTCTTCGGGAGTGGAGGTTCGGGGTTGCCACCAGGCAGTTGAGGGTTTGTAGGATGCAATTGGAGTTGGAGTTGGGGTTGAGCTGTAGGGGGATATAGGGGGTGAGAGCGTTTGTGTGTTGGAGAGAGGGGATCGGATGAGATGTGGAAGGGAGAAGATGGTGGGTTTAGGAATGTGATTGAAGGGTTGTGATCGGTGGAAGGGGTCATTTCTTAGATCGGATTTTTGGAGGAGCGGGGGCGGGGGAACCTTGGTGACTTTTTAGTGGATGGATGGAGTCATGGGATGGGTTGGAGTTCGTTGGAAGGTTGCTTTGTTCGTGTTGGTGGCGTGGTGAGATCCGGTCAGGGGTATCAATATTAATACCCGAGTTGAGAATAAAGGGATTGAGATTTGGTTCTTCCCAGAAGTGAGTAATTCAATGATGACTCAATATGCTAATTTTTGTGTTTGTTTTCGTCGCATGCCCTAGCCCATTCTTCTCTTTTCGCTTCAAGAAATTCTCCCTTCTCGATCCACCTTGTCTCTAACCAATTCGACAATTCCTCATCTGTTTCTGGAAGGTCTGCCAGAAGGTATCTCTGCGCATGAACATGGAATTTGTATCCCCTCTTTCCACTCAGATCCCCACAACTTAAGGATTCCCAAACTGTTGGTGCTTCTAAAAATTTATTATGATGCGAATAAGCAATTGTCATATCATAGACTGCCTTAACGTGTTTGGCCATTCTTAGATGTTGAACTGTTGTAACAAATCCCTTAGTTCGAGGATAGAGGAGATGTTTCGGAATTGGCTTATCGTTTTGCCGGCACCATGTTTTCGTCTCTTCATACTTCCTGGGGGTGTACCGCGTAGATTCACTGAAACTAATAAGCCCTGGGTCCGTTAGCAGGTTACGCTCGCGGAGATATCTGCTACTTACAAGTAGGCCATTTCCTGCTCACTACACCGGCAAAAACACGATCCAATTCCTTTTGGTCTTTCGCCCACTTCCTACTCACCATGGGCATGCCCATCGCCCAGATCCCCCATCCCAAAAGAGGAACCCACCTTAATTCAACCTTGGCGAACCATCTGCAACGCCCCAACATGCCTGCACGAAGAGCAAGTGCTTGGATCATGTAGAAATCGGTCCACGACACATGATTTGAGATAACGATGGCCGTCTCTCCCTCGGGCAACGCATCCCCCGACATGGCGATCTCCCCTCCATTGCAGACCTCAAAGATTAGTTGTATCCAATTCCAACATAGATGAGCCACGAAGGAAGACGTGTTGTAGACCAGCGTGGGAAAGAAGATGGAGATGGGGAGTAAGAGGGAAAGAATCAGGTCCATCAGAATGAGTCCGCAGGCCCATGGCACGACGAGCAGCAATCCCCGCGGGATGGTCAGGAGTTTAGGTATCCCGCTGGACATCTTCGGGCAAGCGTTGATTATTGGGGGGGGAGGGTGTGGGGGTGGTCAATTGTGAATGGAGATGGGTGTGGCCGTTGTGTCCTTCTCCTCGGCGTCGTACTTTCTCCGTTGGTGGCGCACGGCTGGTCCTCGGTCCAAGTACCGAATGCGCACTGCGGAGGAGAGGACGGCCACCAGGGCATAGGGACTACGCAGCAAGGTGCTCAGGGTTCGCCAGGTTCTTGCTTGTGCCGTGCCAACACCCTGGTAGCCCCTCGTCAAGGTTGGTATGGGCGGATGGTATGGGCGGATACACTGCTGATAGGCCGGAATGCCTTGCAGATTGCAGATGTCCTGCACCGCTTCTCCACTGTCAGAACCTTATTGTGGTCTATAGGCTGTACGAGTAGGGGGGTGTACGAACCGTAGCTGGTTGTACACCATTCCCGCTCTGGTCAGAACACGAGACGACAAAGACTTCAGGGTCAAGAGTGCCAGCATCTCCAGATCAATAATACCAGTTATCTCTTGCCTCACCTTGCTTCACTCTTCCTTCACTTCCTCCTCCTCCTCCTCCTCCTCCTTCACCTTTACCTTCTCCTCCTTATTATCATCTCTCTCCCTCCCCCACCTCCTCAACCCCGGCGCAACCGGAATGGCAAACATCCTCCTCTGCTCCCCCTCACGTTCTTTCAAGACTGGTATATACTCCCGTCTCGGCGCGAGCTCGATGGTGACAATGGAGGCTTGGAGTGCGGTCTCGAAACCATCGGTGTTGGGTTCGGGCTTAATGGCGGCGGTGGCGGCGGTGGTGAGTGGGTGGTTTGTTGGGGCCGACATGGTTAGGGTGGGATGTGTGGTGTGAGAGTTGTAATGGAGAGTGTAAGGCGAGTTTGAAGTGAAGTGAGGTGTGGTGTAGTGAGGTGTGGTGTAGTGTGGTGTGGTGTAGTGTGGTGTGGTGTAGATTGATTTGTGGATGTTTGAGATTGATATGCCCACTTGATTTTCTGCTCCGAGAGAAAAAGAAAAGGAAAGGAAGGGGAATATAGAAGGAACACCGGGGTTCAAATACCGGTGGATTGGAGTGTGTGTTATTGTCTATTGGGGGACAATAGAACAATAGAACAATAGAACACCTTGGATCTATTGTCGAGCATAACTACTAACATGTGAATTATATTGATTATCCATTGTGCGAGTGAGAATTATACAGTAACACAATACTACAACACGACAAGCATTGAAATAACTCGTTTTATGGCTGCGGATAATGGAGTTCTAATTATAAGCGAATTTGTGAATAGCTTCATCTGCTTCACTTGAGCTGAGGTATTCATGATTGACAAAGCACGTGAAATAAGCTATACTAAAGCAAGGTCTGGGAAATGTAGTGAACTTGAAGACAGCGGTAAAATTAGAGAATACTCAGTGTGAAATTAGAAAAAATATGCAGCCAAGGTCGGAAACACGAAATATAGGTCAATTGTAAAAATCACGATCATGTAACACTAAAACTCCATAATGATCGAAAGTATCAATTCCTCGCTGTCGATTAGAATCCTTGAAACCATGCAATGCAATGCAGAAACTCCTGGAGGACCCCTGCCACGCATCCATCAATCATCATAACATTCATATCGTCCAGCATATTTACCTCTTACCATTCATCTTCCCCAAATCCCAACTCAACTCGCATCCAGCATCGCCACGCACATTTCTCCATGCATAGTATACCCCCTCCCTCCACGAATCCTCAAATAAAGAAAGGAGTGTAATATGATGTAAAATACAACAACGACGATAAAACGAAAGACATCGGGACGGAGCAAAGTAAGTCAAGCCAACTTTAGATCAATCAAGATCTCATCATGACTTTAGTGAACTAAGAAGAGCAGTCATCCCCTCCTCAAGGACAATAAAGTACTGCTCCCTCCCGTCTTCCCTATATCGCGTGAAAAGCAAATCCTTCGTTACCGTGTCATAATTATCGTAATACCATATAAGAATTGCGAGATGCAAAAAGATGGCACTTAGACGCCTAGGCAACGACCTCCCGGCGATTACCACGATTGTAATAGTCGCGATGATGGCTGGGATCGCTACCTCTTCTCACCTCTTGAGGACTGTAAATTACATGCTCGAAATCATATTTCGGTGCGAATTTCACGTTTTCCAAGTATGATTCTCGAGCTGGCTGTCGATGCGATGATTCCCTAGGTGCCATCTTCGGTCTAGCATTCACGACTGCTGGTTGGGTTGGCTCCGTAGCGTAATAGGCCTGTGATTGCGACCGTGGAGCTGCAGCGGGGCGAGGACCAAGACCGGACGTCCTGATCAATGGTGGGCGCTCAGCACTACGACCTCCGCGCGGAGATTCGCTGCGCTCTCGAACGTACTCATCATCAATGTCGCGAAGTTCCGAGCGATGTCGAGATATTGGTATGCTACGACCATTATCAATAACATAGCGAGTAGGTTCTGGTGCCTCGCGACGACGAGGGCTGTGATAACGTGGTGATGTAAGTGTAGGGAGGTCATCATCCGACTCATCTGAAGTGTATTGATTTTTCAACTTACTTCCACCTCGACCTCGATCTCGATCTCCAGATTGGAATGTTGCTGCTCGAGGTAATGGAGGACTCGAAGCTTCCTTCCGTGGATAATCCGCAGTTTTCGAACGACTGGTTTTATCCCTCGGATCTTTGGCAACAGGATAGGCGGCTTCGATGATAGGCGGGGCCGAAGAATGTTTCTGGAGGGGCGGAATCTTCTTCGCGGTTGGCAGCGTGGGAGATGGTGGTTCAACGATGTACGGATCTCGGGTGATTGGCGATCGTCTGCTTTCTTTACTTGAAGTCTTTGGAGTATCGACTCTAGTTCGTGTATCGGAAGATCGTCTTGTTCGCGAATGTGCGGAAGAACGACGAGGGGTATCATCATCACTGGGACTGAAGTTTGGAATTGGCGGAGCAGTATATCTGGCGTACGGCTGACTCGGCGGGGCGGCGAATGTCTCTGCTCTTCGCAGAGGTGCCGGATGGAATTCAGTGTCGATCTTGTGAATTTTCTCTCCCTTGCGTTTCGATTCCATCTGATACTTGAGAGCATTCTCTATGTGATAATTTGTCGTCGCGTGAATAGCCTCCGCTCGAGGTGAATCATCCTCGACTTTCCGACTTGACTTCTTCTCCGGTCGTGGAGCTGCTCGATATTCATCCGAGTCACCATCAACCACGTATGCAGTCGCCCGTGTGCGATGTTTCTCCTCGGAATCTCGTTTTCTATCTTTCTCTTTGGACTTCTTCTTCTCCGTACGACTCGCACGCTCAGACTCCTTCTTCAGCCGCTGTCTCGCTCTGTCATCCTCTTCTGCCGATCGTCTCCGGTCCCTCTCTCTCTCTTCCTCCTTCCGCCTCTCACGATCCCTCTCCTCTTCTCTGCCCGCTGTTCGCTTCCGATCGCGGTCATATCGTAAAGGCTCCTCATACAAGTCATCCTCATACGCTCTCGTTGGATGCGAGTATGATTTCGAAGTTTCTTTCGGACTAGGCCGCATGGGAAACGTATTCGAGCGTTCCGCGGATCGAGGTTCTGCCGTTCGAATGTCCGGACCAAAGGTACTGCTCCGAGCCGGACCGCTCCGCCCCATCTCCTTCCTCAACTCGAACAATTTCACTTGCTCATCATATTGTAGTCGTTTGGTCTCGTTACTCAGAAGTTCGTAGGCCTCTTGAACGGTCTGAAACTCCTCTGCTTTGATGGCTTTCAAGGCAGGGTCTTGCACCTTATCGGGGTGACATTTGAGGACCAGCTTCCGATGTGCAGATCGGATCTCCGGTAGACCTGCAGTTTTATCGACTCCAAGTAACTTGTAGGGATCAGGAGGGAGAGGCGAAGTCATGTTTGGCGGACGCTGAGTTGGGGTGGCTCAAGGTGTGGAATGCTGCTCGTTGTCCTGCGAGACAACAGATGGCTCCTATTGCATTGTCAGGTCGACTATGAGGATGAACCAGAGTGGTCGACGGAGGCTTTGACGAGCGATGGTGAGGGGGGGGGGGGGACGCAACAGCCGCAGAGCACTAGGATGGAAAGATTGTGGATTGTGTATTGTGTATTGTGTTTTGTGTTTTGTTTATAAAAAGAAGATGAGGTGGTGGGGGGGGGGGTGGGACGAGATGTGGTGGCCAGGTCGCCGGTCGAAGGTCAGAGATCGAAGGTCGCTCGATCGGTGTTGATTTGACTGCAGATGAATGGGGGGAAGCGGGATTTGTTCCTGTCGTCGACGGGGGGCTTCCCACGAAAGTCACGTGCAGGGACTAGCTGACGGGCAGTCGTGGCTCTCGCTTGGTGGCTGGTGACGTTGGGCCGCCTTTCTTGCCCCGGAAGCTTGACTCAGCAGAGGATGGAGTACGAAGTTATGATATGGGGAGATGGGATTGGACTTCAGAGTGCAGGAGACCGGTACTGTGTAGTATCCTGTTCCAGGCGGTGGCAAGAAGGTCGACGTAGACAGTTTGCCTTCGAGGTCAAGACACCGACAAAGAAGAAGAAGGCCTCAGGTAAAAGATAGAAGATGAACGACGCAAGACCAATATTAACTTATTCCAAACAATAATCCAAACAATAATCCACAGTCCACGGGTCAGAAGCCTCCTGTCCGCCTCCTGTCCGCCTCCTGTCTGCCTCTGCTTGTGATTGTGTCTCGCTGAAGGTGCGGAGCCAGCCCCGGCCAGAGCACCAGGGGCGGTGAAGGCGTCCAGTTCCAATGCTTGCCCGATCAAATAGCGGTCGCTGCGACGCTGCAACGCTGCGACAATGACAGCCTCGACCTTTTGCCTTTGTGCAGGCACGTACAGTCCAGGCAGTCCCGGCGGCGGATGAGCAGGAGCCGGATCTCCAGGGCCACGGAGGTATGAAGCGTTGTCAGTGCCAGCACGGGCTGTGGTTTCGGGGGGTTAGAGGGCGAGAACGGGGCGACAATGATGTATTCTCGAGGGGGCTCGTTCATTCCATGCCAGGTGGATGGCGGATGGCGGATGGCGGATGGCGGATGGTGGAGGATGGAGGATGGATTGAAGGGATTTGGGGATTATTGGGCAGGAGAGGAGATCATAGGCATAGCATAGACGGGCAAAGGATAGGGGAGCCCGCCAAGGTGGCTCTCAATAACGCCGCACCGTCACCGTTACCGTCACCCATCACCATCACATCACCATTAATAATTCTTATTATTCCCAAGTCAGCATGCTGGAGGAGGAGGAGGAGGAAGAAGAAGAAGAAGACGACGACGACGAAGACGGTATCAGCACCAGCACCAGCACCAGCACCTGGAATCGCATGACCAGTGGGCTGATGAATAAACCCCTTCCAATAACCTCATTCTTCCTTTTCTGGCATCCTCTTCTCCCACTCGAGGAAATATTCAATCACATCGGGCCAAGGAGGCCTCCCATTCAAAGTCGTACACATCACCAAGGACGCGCAGAATCGGCCTCGCCCTCTATTGATGATACCATAACCACCCACTCTTCAAGCCCCACGAGGCCATCGAAAGATTTCTAGATGCATGAGCCTCTCTCTCTCTCTCTCTCTCTCTCTTTGCACCGCCCATGCACATCCAAACCATCACATCCAAACCATCATCCACCCATTCAGCCAAGATCACTCTTACTCATCTGCAACTCTGACCCACCATATACTTACTGTCCCTGGTGCAGCCAGTATGCCATGCCGCAACATGCGAAGCGCCCGTGAAACACACCCATCCAGCCCCTCACCACCAAAGCCCTTCACCACTCAACGGAGTAAACACTAGAACACTCCAACACTCCAATACTCCAAACACTAAAGACATACCATTCCAAGGCAGGACTCCCCACCTCCCTGCGCCCACGAATCACCCGCGCGGTCTGCGGGAAGAGACCACATTCTACAGACTGCATGCTGCATGCTGCACGCTGCGTGCTTCATCACCTCCTCCCCTGCACTCCACCATTCAACGTGGGGATAGCCGGTTCTTGCGCCCATCGGCCGGTGAGGCTGGCTACTGGGCGGTGTGGGTAGGAACGGGCGGTCGGTGGTGATACAGTAATATGTGACTGGACTCTCGCTCTAAGACTCCCTCCACTATTGAATGCCTATAACGATCTCAGAGTGATTGAGGATATCAGGATATCAAATGAGGGGTTTGGGCAGAGCATAGGTTCTTCGTTTCTTGATTCCGAACGGTCTCGTTATATGCAACTTTGTATGCTTCCTCTGACTTCCACTCAACCCAACCGACCCCTACCGACCCCTACGACCCTCCCCCATACCAAAATCTAAGCTGATTATTATACCTTCAATCAAGATTTAGGGAGCAAGGAAACACCCCGTCTTATATTTTACAAGAACCTATGATTCCACCCTCCGTACCTTATTTCTCCACAATCAACCGACCCAACCGCCCATCCTTCGATTCGCCATCAACCCTGAACATCCACATCTCCCCCCTCTCTCCTGCGTCACGCATACATACGAAGTACTACGACAGACAGCCGGCCCCCACCCCACCCCACCTCTCTCCTCCTATCAATCACACTCATATCCATACGGGATCCGTCCACATACACTCCAACCCACGATTCCACGCAATCGATAAGCCGAAAACAAAAAAGCGTGGGGTCCAAACCTCCCATGTTCGACCCGATGCGTGGCCGCCATGGCCCCCGGGATTTATCATTCGTCGCGTTTCTCAGATCCTCCGAGCTCGAGGCAGAATTCGAGGTACGTAGGATGAACTTAAACAAGTAATTCACAGAACGCCATCGGGTCCCTTCCTCTCTCTCTCTCCGTCCTTCCCTCCGCTCTCCCCTCTCTACCTGACAGGACTCTATGACAGCGCTTTCACAATAAATTCTAAGATATAGAAGTTAAACCGTCCTTTTCTTTTCTTTTCTTTTCTTTTCTTTTCTTTTCTTTTGTTTTTTTTTAACCCTTCCTCACTTCCCTTCCCCGTATATCGGGCCGAGAGTAAGCCTTTGTGTTATTATCCTTATCACTCGAGCCCCCCTCAAATATATATATAAATAAATAAATAAAAGGAATGGTTTAATCTACACAAACCACAACCCACACAAACCAAAAAAACAGAAAAAAAAAAAAGAAAAGAAAAAAAAAAACTATTATTACCCACCCACCACAACTCCACCGCTTAGAGACACACACACATACACACATATATAAGCGCCGAGCATGCCGACCTGACCTGACCTGACCTGACCTGACGGCACGTAAGCTGAACATAGAGGGCGCCTTGTGAGATGAGTGAATATGAGGGTGCACCTGCAGGTGGGTGGGTGGTACAGGTACAGGTACAGTACAGGTACAGTCAGACGAGGCTGGAGAGGGAGGGAGGTGGGATTGAGGATGCGGCTCAAGGCCTGGTGTGGAAATTTGGGCTGGTGGGAGTTGGTGGGAAGGGAGAGGGCTAAGGGAAAGAAGGGAGGAAGGAAGGGAGGAAGGGAGGGAGGAAAGGAGGAAGGAAGGAAGGGAGGAAGGGAAGAATGTGGACATATATGTATATGTATGTGTAGGTATATATAAAAATTATCAGATTCCCGATCAAAATTTTGAATCTTTCGAAAAGAGAGATCTCTAGTGGGTATAAAACGATGGGTATTCAGCACCCCAGCACTACTTTATGTAGAGTACAGGTGACCCGTGAGGATTTATCTTAACAGAGAACATAGAGTGAGCAAATCTAGAGCCTCAGGATTAGTCCACGATCTTGACGAGGGGAGGGGACATAATCTTACCATGCTCAAACCCAAGATCATCGAACACCAGAAACAGACGTTATTCAGAACCTTCTTCCCCTTGATCCACTTGGTTCTCTGCAGCATCACAATTGGGAGCTGGCTCATCTGCGCTAGAAACCCATATCCTCGAATCTTCTTGGTAATGCACGCCATTATGATCTCATGTCCTATAGCACTGATGAGAAAAGTTATGAGGGTAGCCATAGGTCGTCCAATATGTGGCCGTGACGCCGAGTAGACGTGACGCCGGAAAAAATGATGGACGGGGATGTTCCATTCACGAGAGAATTCTAGCCAGTCGACTGAGTTCCACCAGTCCGAATAGAAATGTCGGTCGGCAAAACCTGGGGTGTCAGTTGTTTCTTCAAACGGAGGTGTTGGGTCTTCTTACATGTTATCTCAGCAAAGGCACCGAGGAGGTATTCAAAGATTACTAGGAAGACGAGAAGGAAGGTTATCATGAAGGGGAATAGGAGTAGGGAGATAGTCTCAGCTAGGATGAGTGCCGTTTCCGAAAATGAGGTTACAGTCTCGAGACGGTGGGCCGATTCGGTCAGGGGGGGGGAGAATAAATTCTTCCGAGGTGATGGTTAAGAGAAAAATGACCCCAAAGACAGCCAAAATCTTATAGGCAAGCTCTGACCAAACGATCCCTGCCGTACGAGGATATTCCAGCTCATAGCAAAGCGTCGGGCATAGTATAAAGTCCCCATAGTTATACCATGTGAGATTGTTCGGATATGTGACTGCCCCCAAAGGAGAGGTCAATTCGATTGCAAGATCTTCTCGCAACAACGACAAAGATGACTTTTCATCTTCCTCTTTTACTTCTCCTGTTGCCTCTGATTCGTGTGTATATGATGAATGACCAGAGCTTGGATATTGATACGCCGGCGCTTTGGATGCCGCGGTTGGGTTATCTAAAGCTTGAAGTCGTCGTTCCGTCTCGCTTAGATGACCATTATAAAAGGCGTATGAATGCATTTTCATTAGGAGTACTAATGTATGAAGGGTGAGACAGACTTGCGCTGTCCAAGTCCAACCACGGAAGAAAGGTAATCTTGCAAAGGTCAGCATTTGATATCACTCAGATATCAGGAGCGTACTTACGCAACCCAAAATGCAAGCCACACTGTTTGATAAATGCTTTGTACAGCCACACCACCTGTAGCCCATCGCAGTCCTAATTTCTTTCCTGGATCGCTTCTAAACAATCTATGCATTGGCAAACTCGCAACAGTGCTTGCGACCATAAAAAAATCTGCGAGACCAAGTTCCCAAACCTTGATGGGAAATAGCTGCCAAATCTGGACTCTCATCGGGTATCCTGTATCTTTAATATTCCTCAGCATTGTCGTTATAGCCATAATTGTCAAGGCAATCCAGAACAGGATAAAAAACCCTTGGAAATTATGGTAATCACTGTTGGGATCGAAGTGTGAAACCCTCGAGGTATATTCAATTGTAGGAAATATTCTTTTTCTATGTTCTGCCTTTCGATGCTTTCTAGCAGAGGATAACGAGTGCGCTGAGGGAGGTGCATCTGCTGGTACTGGAGTTGACCGTCCACTGTTGATGTTAGCCACATTACGAAGTTGTTCATAAATGCACACCTTGTTTGCTCAGACACATCTCCAATCTCTGTGGTATAGTTATGGCTGTTGGCTGGTAGGAATCCATCTTCGTTTATAGCTCGCAAGACATCTTGGTTGGAGGGCTTAACAACTCGAGGACGAAGGATATGGTTATGATTGCCATTCCCATTGCCATTCACGTGTACATCAGCTGAAGAAGACATTGTGTGAAGCTTTGCGCCAAGGATGAGAGCTAGAGGACGGCAGTGGGAGTTTCAAAAGTCGAGATGATGAAGCTTGTTGGATCTCTAACGTGGAAATACTGTACGCGCAAATCGTTGGGTTGGATGCACCGCCTACCAGCTATTGTTGTCTATGAGATTCACGAAAAAAAGGAAAGTCGTATAGAGACAGTAATAGAAAACATAATCAGGACTTCTGGTGAGTCTCGAAATACCTGGTTGGGTGGGAGAACAATTGTTGATCTTGGGATCTTGATAGTTGAAGCACCGGTGCTCGAGACATTTCGTCACCACTCGCGTCGTCACCCGCAAAGCTGCAAGCCACTTGCCAGTGTCACGTGCGCACGCTATTTCCAGAGCTTCGACTGCGATTCGGAGGATCATCACCAAGTCACAACGAAGCAGAACTTATCACTCTACAATATCCACCCCAACGACGCCCAATTTGCTCTGAAATACTCGGGTATCTGTCTCACGTACGTGGTTCTTCTGTCCGCTGGGTCAAGGTATGTTTTACTTGTCCTAATTTCTATCCAACAGCAGCATTGTGTATTGGACACATGGGACAGTGAGTTGACATCATCCATAAATTCAGGCCGAAGCCTTCTTTTCAGTCCAAGTATTCACTGTGAATCGCAGGAAGAATATCTGATCCTACCAAGAGCGCATCACGTCACAAGCAACGCGATTATTCATATCAATTGCAACAGCCACTGCAAGCCGATATCAAACTCCAAATACTCGACTGGCGCTAGACATATTAACAGTCGAGGACTTCGGCATCTTAGTTGTAGTAGATGTTTGGAAAGCATTTACTTGATATCTATGTGCCAACGAAGAAAAATACGATTCTCACTCTCCGATCCACCCATCTGAAACTCCCTCCAATTCTTCCATACTCTCCCACGGCTTGCGCTCACATTTCGGAGCCAACGCCGCCGCTTGACTTGTCTGCGGTGGTCTTAGATGGCAGATGGTTATAGATTCCCGCAGCAGAGCGCTGGGAACTACTATTACCCCCAACCACACCATCCGAGGCATCTCCTCCGCACCGGGACACCGCCCAATAACATCAGATCACCCTTCAATACCGAAACCCCCTCACCAACTCGATCTCCGGGTGCCAATTCTCCAGCACAAAATATCTACGGTATGTTCAACCAGGGTCACCAACAAGGGCAGCATGGCCGAGTCAACGGTGGACCAGCGGGCCGTGGTATGCCTCTGATGTATAATTTTCAACACCAAAGTTCACACCAGCCGCAACACACCCAACACCACCAAAATGTCCAGCAAGATCACGGTGGACACGCAAATGGCGCCGCGATTAGCCACCATACGGCTTTCTCTTCCGGAGTGCTATCCAACTCTACTCCTAGTTTCACACCAAGCGGCCTTCCAAATGGGCATTCAGCAACCACACGTGGAGGACAAGCTCAGCAGATCAATGAACACTGGGCCGAACAATTGAAATTGCACAAGGAATCAGAGAGGGCACATACAGCTATGGTTGAAGGCCATGCCCCTCATCATTATGCCCGGATCAAAGCAGGAGAAAACCGGGTAACCACAGCTGCTTCCAGTACTCCTGCGCCTGCTGCTCAACCCGACGGAGAAGTCGTGGACCGTGGACGGCCTTCCAACATGGATAGTCCAGTCAAGAGACAAGATTGGCACAGCATGGATCTGAGTGGTCAGGGTCTTCGAGTTTTGGGAATGCCTCTCTTCAACTACACATTTCTCAATGAACTCTATGTGGCCTCTAACAAAATCACACGTTTACCTGCTGCGATTGGTGAATTACGGCAATTAAGGCATCTTGATGCTTCTAATAATTTACTGACTGAACTTCCTGCTGAGCTGGGCATGTGCGTCTATCTGAAGCAACTCCTATTATTTGATAACGCCGTTCGAGTCTTACCCCACGAGCTAGGATCACTCTATCAATTGGAGATGTTGGGAATTGAAGGGAATCCTTTGGAAAACTCCACCAGACAAGAAATCATGGAGAGAGGTACCAAAAGCCTAATCCATCAACTTAAAGAGGGTGCGATAAGTAAGGCTTCCTATGTCACAATCTCCATTGCATACTGACAATTTTAGTTCCTTTCCCCCCTGCCCAAAGATCCATGCTAGAACTGAGGGAGACTGGTCCAGCACCTACCGAAGAAAGAGTCAAGACTCTCTCTTACAATATTTTGTGTAGAAATTATGTCACTCCACAGCAATACGGCTATACTGCCACTGAAGCTTTGGCTTGGGATTATCGTAAAGAGAAGATCTTACAAGAGATCCAAACCCATGACACTGATTTTGTTTGCCTTCAAGAAGTCGATACCGACACCTTCAAAGAGTTCCTCAGCATGAAACTTGCATATAATGACTACAGAGGGATATTCTTCCAAAAGACCAGGGCCAAGACAATGTCAGAGAAGGATGCGAAAGCTGTGGATGGTTGTGCCATCTTCTACAAGGCGAGTAAATACATCTTGCTAGACAAACAATTGATCGATTTTGCCAATATCGCCATAAACCGACCTGACATGAAGAACCAGCATGATATCTTCAACCGTGTCATGCCAAGAGATCACGTTGCCATTATATCGTTCTTTGAGAATAGACTCACAGGGTCACGATTTATTGTGGTCAATGCACATCTCTTCTGGGATCCGGTATACGCAGATGTCAAGTTGATCCAGATGGCAATTCTGCTTGAAAGTATCAATAAGGCGGCTGAAAAGTGGTACCGACACCCAGCATGCAAGGACAAGAAGACCTACACGATAGCCGACGAAGCCAGCCTGGAGACGGCAGCAGAGCCACCGCCCGAACCTGCAAATTCCAAGGAATACTCATCCAAGACAGTCATGCCACTACTCCTGTGCGGTGATTTCAACTCCATGCCCGACTCCACGGTCTACGAACTAATTGCTACTGGACGAGTAATGCCTGACCACCCCGAATTAAGCAATTACCAATACGGCAATTTCACGCGTGACGGAATCGAGCATCCCTTCTCCTTACGCTCGGCATACAGTCTTCTTTTTGGCACACCCCAAGAAATGACATTCACAAACTACACCCCTGGCTTCAAAGGCCTAATCGACCACATCTGGTATTCAACCAATGCTCTTGAAGCCACGTCTATCCTTGGCCCTCCAGACGCTGAATACATGAAACGAGTACCTGGATTACCAAACTACCATTTCCCGAGTGATCATCTACCGCTCGTTGTAGAATTTGCGATTAAAGGTTCGAAGAAGGAGAAGAAAATCCACCCAGAACCTGATTTCGGGCCCTCCAGCGGTCGGAGAAGGGACTAATCTCTCTCTTTCTTTTTCCTACCACAAATGATTCGTCTGGCGACTGCGGTGTTAGTGGTGACTCGGGGGGTCAGGCTGTCTTCCAATGTAGTGTAGTGTAGTTTCCCCATTAGCACGGCAAGAAAAGGGAAGGGTATGGGCGGGAACGGAAAGGAAGTGGGAGTTCCCTATGTGTTGCTGGGGTGTTTTTATAGGTGGCGTCTCGTTTCCTTAGGTGCTGCATCTGCTTTCGAGAATGGTATCATAGACTCCTTTTCTCGAGTGCTTATGTATTTGGTGTGATAATTATGACATTCGTGGTTTTGGGACATGTATTTGTGTAAATGCATGGGTATTGGGTCTGAAGTACTGACAGCCAAATTATTAAGACAGCCTCTGATAACCCTCTCAACATTATTTTCACCTAGGCCTTTGAACCACCTCCAAATATCCAAGTGCATCACCATCCTAGAATAGTCTGCTGTGCATGCGCTTTCTAATGATCACGGCCTTGGGCAGGTATATAGCTTTCCCTGTGTTGTTCGCTGTTCGTTCTCGACAGGCCCTAAGGTATGTGTACGACACTGGTGGGAAACAGTCCTGAAATGGTTCCATTGGCCCTAGTTTAATACGAAGATCTTTGTTCTAATTTCCAAACTACTTTAGATATTGAGATTGATGTGTACTCCGAATTTTGTTCCCATGAGGCATTTTTGGAGATGTCATGAGTCAGGCACCAAGAAGTGGATCTCACTTTCCCTTATATTTAGAGCTCCTCTCTTCACTTTCAGAGACCTCAATCAAGTCTATTCCCACAACCTGAGCCTTATCTGACAGGAGACCCCTTTTGCGGCGAGCGCTGCAGACTTTTCTCGACTTTTCTATATTGGTTTGCCTTAGTCTTTGGATGGTCTGGTCATAATTGGACATAATTGAATAGGTGTTTGAATGTGTGAGCGACAGACAGAATAGGCCAGTAGTTTGGTCAAGACTTTGAACAAGCTCGGAAGAGCGTAGGGCAACTTCAATTGGAAAGTTATACTTATGTAGCCATACTTCGCCCCTGTATGAATAAGTGGCAACGCAAATGTCCGCGATGCGAACACTTCTTGAAATTTGATAAGAGACCAAGAGTCCAAAAACTATACTGGCATTGAATGTTCGGCTTGAAATCACTGGTTTCCAAGATGTGGAGAGGCCAACGCTGGGCCTGATAACACTATCGACGTAGACCCCCGACTGTAGGATGGAGGGGACACAGAGTGCATACTTATACAATTTCGCTCTGTCAATCAAGATCTCGACCAACCCAACCTCGTCCCCCCCCTTTTACACAAAAGGGGTTCGGCTGGACAAAGCACGTGACGCGCTCCGCCGGATAAAACATCAGAGCCGAGGTGAGAGAACAGACAAGAACGAATGGTATCTTTGCTGTCACCCCACCCATTCACAAGTCATGAAACAGCTACGGTAAATGCAGCTCGTAAGCACAGTGCATGCTTGCTCAAAGGAACGTGCTGCCCCGCCGTTGGTTGCCTCCTTCCCCAAAAGAACATCTGGCACGGCAATGCAGGGCAGAAGAGCCGACATTTCCAAGATAGCCTCAATTTCCTTGATTGCTTCTCCGCCCCTCCTGATCCTTGCATTTCCTTGTTATGTCTCCGGTCTGGCCTTGTTGCAGCAGAGGCACACTTCACGGTCCTATCTCTGGTTGTGGAGATTTGTGTTATGTTTGCAATGTGCAATAGTGCTTCAACTGTCAGCACTCCTTATACCGTTGAGAGCCCCAACAATGGATTCCTCGCTGCATGACGTACGACCAGATGATCAGGTCACCGATTGTCACGCCTTGGGCACACAACAAGAAGCGGTACCTTCGTCGCAACCGCAGATTTCGACTCGATTCTCCGAAGACCAAGACCAAGACGCGGTCATGGAGAAATCAGACCTCCCGCCTTCCTATGATGCGCTCGCCCACCCCGCGCATCTCCGACGCCGCTTCACCATCCAACCCAGGGAGGACGAAGGTCGAGAGTCCCTCCCCCCCTACTCCAGCTCTATCAGTCTGGAAAGCGTCTTTAGTAGGAAAATGGAGCTGGAGGGGGCGGTGTATCGGAGTCATGATCGAAATTGGTATAGAGTGTTCGTTACTCTACAAGGCACTGCTTTGACGTTTCATAAATGTAAAGGCCAAGGGGTGTTTGCCAAAGCAGAGGCCGGACGGAAATCAAGTCTAGATTTTCCTGCTGGAACAAAGAAAGGGCAATTTTTAAGGAGTTATAATTTGCAACATGCGGATGTGGGGGTTGCAGCCGATTATATGAAGTGAGTATAAATCTCGGGTATGAAGAGGTTATCCTGATTCTGGAATAGAAAGAAATATGTTATTCGGGTACGAGCGGAAGCAGATCAATTCCTAATTTCGTGCCTTAAAATCGAAACATTTGTCCTGTGGATACAATCCCTCTTCGCAGCTATCGATCTCGCTCTCCCTCTCGACGATAGAGAAATACCCCGAGATCTAAGTATTCCTCAACCTCAAAGACGGCGTCAAGGGTCCAGCCATATCGATCGGAATGAAGATATGATACGGCAACAACAGGAGATTATGAGAACTCAATATCCAACACTAGCAAATACAATGACAGAAGGAATTCCAGAGGAAACGATACCGCCAGTTCCTCAAGACACTTGTCCCAGACCCTCAACGGCACCTTCAACCCCTCCTGATCTCGAAATGCTAGGCATTCCGTCCACCAACCGCCGACCACGCAGAAATACCATCACACCAAACAGACCTGTCTCAACCCTACCGCAATCTAATCCCTCCATATCCCCCGAAACAGGCAAATGGCGGCCCCAACATCAGTGGACACCCATGTTCGACATGATGTATGCGAAACGCTGTATGGCTATTTTGACCAGCCGCTCGCCCAGAAAAACCAATTTTGTTATCATGAAAGGAAAGCAGTGGATGATTGATTGGCGGACGGGTGCGCTGACGAGATGTGAACCCCCAGAGTATGGGGAGGAGGATGAGCCTGCGAATTGGAAATTAGGTCCGTATGGGACGATGATTAGAGTTTAGGATACCGAGTGAGAAGATAGGTAGATCAGTGCTGTGTTTAGCGTGGCGTTTTTGGGTTCATGGACGGAGAGTTTTACACGCATATTCCTTCCTTTGTATTATTCATACACCTAAAATTCATCGTTATTCATTCCTTGAATCGTCCCGACCTAGATCCCCCCTATTAGCCTCAAACGCCCAAATTCCCTCCCATATCTATGGACATGTAAACTTCCCACTCAACCCCCTAAACACCGCCCATCTCAACCTCCGCCGCCATCGCCTCTCTCGCTAGCCCCTCACTCTCTTTTCCAAGCAACTCATTCGCGCCCACTAAATCCCGAAACGCTCTCTCTATTCCCTCCACCAAACTCTCAATCTCCCTCCTCTGTTCCTTGATCTGCAACGCCAAAGTCGCGTTCTGCGACTGCGTCGTTTGTAACCTGGCGTTCAGTTGCGATTGCTGAGAAGCGTAGTGTGGTGCAAGATGCGCTTTTGCTATTGCCGAGGCCGGGAGGAGATGCGGTCTATTCTCGTGATATAATCAATCAGCATTAACTTCCAAAATTCCACAGTTCGCAGTTGGTTCATCTTCCAAAAACAAGACTCTTGACTCAAGAGCAGATATATAAAACAGAGAATCTAAACTCACGGCACCACCTCCCCAACCCCCATCCCCTCTCCATCCACAGCTCTACTCTTCCGCCTCCTCGCATCGGCCACCAGATCTTCCAGGCTATTGAGCCCCTCCACCACACGCCGGTCCCTTAATATATCATCAAACTCCTCTTTCGCAAACTGCTCCAGCCGTTCCACCATCCCCCTATGCATCATCCGCAGCTGGTCTGGCGCATTTCTCGCAATGGTCGGGAAGCAGGACGCGAAATTCTCCAGCGAGACTGCTTTCAGCGTGTGTTTGAGCGTTTGTGCGTATAGGTTGTTGAAGGCCGTTGCGCGGGGTCCCGGCGTCAGTGCTACGGGTGCGGAGGGCGGTGGTGAGGGGGACTTGGTCGGCAAGGGCATTTTATACTGGTTTTGGGGAAGAATCGCTCTACTTGGAACTGGGAATCGTGTGGTTGTGAGGCGGGAGACGGAGGTTTGTTTACGAAAGGGGTGCTGGTCGCGTTAATCGCGATTATGCAAGGCTGACGGACTCGCCTACTTTGCCTCGACCTCGAGACAAGGCTGCATGATATCTGGATGTCTTTATTTTCTAAAAAAAATATTTATTTTCTTGGCTTATCCACCACTTCCCATCTAATGTTTCTCAGGAGCATTCATTATTATTCAATTGTGTTATATTTATTTCCGCCATTCGCTATTCTCATTCCCTTAAAAGGGGAATAAAATTCGCTTAGCTTGCCTGTAAATATATATCTTTTCTGTAGTTTGTTGATTTCGTTGAGGAAAATTTCTGCTTGTAAGCTATACTCCCTGGCTCGAAGCTTGATCACTAGACTTTATTGATTCTCTTGTTTGGTTGCTTCTAGGGGGAGGGGGATGTTAATATGGTAAATTTATATGAAAGGAACCATATTTGAATTTATCCTCCTCTTTCAGTTTGGACGCGAATTCATTATCTCCTGAGGACACACACAATCAAGTGTTGGGGTGAATAAATGAAGCTATTTTCACTTCACTGGAATTAGGTATGAGTCATATGAATGTATTTAAGAACCTCACGTAGGGGGGTAACAATTATAAGAGTATCAACTCAGAAGTCAATAACCAGTTTCCAACTGTCTTACTCATCCCAAGAACGGTTGACGCACCTCCCATACTAACACCAACACCAAGCACAACATGTGAGCCTGTCCTGGTCTAAATTCACATGTCTAGGTTTCCGGTCGACGAGCACATCTAGCTCTGAAGGGATCCGAAGTTACATCGAAAGAAAAACCCTGGGCTGAATAAAACAAGATAGGTAGAAATTTATCTAAGCTCTGTAAAGTATAATATCATAAACGTTCTGAGCCTACTCTATTAGAGAGGAGGGCACCTAGCTGCCTTAGCTAAAAGACATAAAGCCAAACACTACCACCTAGTTTCCATCTTTCGCTAAGGCGCGCTAAAAGTGGGTAGATATATTAATTTAAATAAATGATTTCTGTTTAATAAGTACAACAGGCGACCGGCAAAGAGGAAACGCGGTTCCGGTCAAATTGTACTAAAGAGGAGGAAACCCTACGAATATCAGTATCGACAAAGGATGTAAGACATTCGAAACCCGGGTCTGAACCTTTTGCCATTTTGATACCTAAATCCCTTGATCTATTGGAACATGTTGAGGCTTCTTGACATTCCGGTCAAACCCTCCCCTTCTTCCCAAAAAAACCTAAAACCCCGAACCAAAAGAAAGAACAAACATACCAAACATATCAAACATAAATATATTCGCAGGTATCTGTGCTCGCCTATCCTTACTTACTACTCTGCTTTCTCTATCAGAGCTACTCTACTAATATTCAGGCATAACTTTCTAGAAGGATTTCGAGCAATAAAATATATCGATAATGGTACAAATCTCCACCAGCATCCCACATCCACAACACACCACCCGGAACTCTTCCATAGTCTCTACGCCGGCGCCAACAAACTCACCTTCGCAATCTCGCAAGTCATAGTCCCCGCTGCCGCATCAACCGTAGCCGCAACGCCCTCCAGTGTATAATTCGTCGCAGAATTATAATTCTCGGGCGCACTGAGCATAATCCGCCATCAGCACTCATTCCTCTGATTCCTCATGGAGAGCTCACCTGGTACACCAACTCGTATTCGAGCTATTCGTGCTCACACTCACGTTCTCAAACACCAGGGGCCCGAAATCCCACGTCACGCCATAGAGTTCGATAGCGAACAACACCTGATCGAAGCTCTTATAGGCCAGAGGAAACGCCCCGGTGACGCGCGAGCTCGCATCACCGTTCAGCGTCAGCGTGGTGTCCCAGTTCCCGTCCGCAGCATCGCGGGAATAGGTGAACTGCACCACATCGCCCTGATACGCGTTGAAGCCGCTGCCCCACGATAGCGACGGATTGCTGCAGCACCACCCGTCCCCGATCCACCACGTTCCCGACCGCCCGTCCAGCACCGATTGGAACACCCCCGTCGTGCCGATGTCCTGCAGGCCCGGCCACAGGTAGTACGTCCCCGCGGTGGGGAGGGAGGGCACGACCATGGTGCCGGAAAACTAGATTGAGAGTTAGTATGAGCATGGCGTTCGAGTGGGGTGTGGAGTTTGGAATGCAACAGGTAGAGATGGGATGGTAGAGTTACGGATGTGAATTGCACGGCATCGGAGGGTGTCCAGTAGCGGAGGAAATACCAGGTTTGGGAATGGGCGTGCTGGATATAGAGATTTAGGAGGAGCACGGTGAATAGCAGGATCTTCATGATGTCGTCGCAGGCGTAGCGGGGCTAGATATGGGGAACGGGGAATGGGGAATTCGAAGAGAGGTTGTGGATTATTGAAGAGGGGGGTTATACTTATACTTTGACGGAAGAATTAATTCCACCTCCCTCTTGACATTTAGCCAGGGACACACTTGCTGCCATGTCTCCCATCCCCTGTTTTCTGCTCCACAGTTACCATACTATACGAAATCTTCTCGGCATTAGCGTTTAGGTTTTATCCAAATTCCCTTATAAAATAAAATAGAAAATAAGGTTACAACACAATAAAATAAAGCTTATATCTAGCACAGACAGATCCGCCATCATTCCTACTCCGTTGGAGCGATGACGGTAAGACTATGTTCTACGGAGATAACTTTAGTCTTACAATGACGAGCTTTCGCGCGCTAGTCGAGCACTTCCTTACAAGAGCCGAAGAGCTTTGGAGGTGTTTCGGTGTTTTTGTGGTTGGTGTTTCTGCTGTGGGTTATAACACGGCCTCTAGAAGGGACGGGGAACCCGTGATCATTTATCTTTGCCGGATAATGTCGGGCTGCAGATGCTATTGGAAAACGAACATCAAAGAATGCAAAGATAAGAATATGGCCGGAATGGCAAGTCATGCTTTAAGAATAATAGCTGCTGTATGTAAATGTTGGAAGATAAGAACTTGTGTGAGGGGCGAGATAACAGAGTACAAAAGTCACAATATATATATTTCTAAACAAAACTCAAAGCTAAAAAGTCTTATCTGGGACCTTACGGCCTTTATATAATCATATTAATTTTATATATATTTTTTACTAAATATATATTGCTTTTTTTAGCATAATTTTTTTGAGATAATTTTTTTTTAGGCTTTTATTTTTACTATATATAAGCCTTATAAAAAATCAATATATTACTGATATACCACCGGTATTACTTATATACACCATTATTAAGTCAGTTGTAACCAATTCTTAACATGATACCTTTTCTCCAAATATCACTCAATCACATGCAATCCATCGCACCTAATATTCAACAAGGACCCAAAAGTTCAACAAGATAAATCAAGTACAAATCGATGCCCTCACAATGTGTACTAAATCTTAGCTGCTCCTAATTAGTTACCAAATTTCCCTCTGGCATTAACTCCCATCTGGTCCAATTCTGCATCCATTTCATCTCCATAAATTCCTGCAATGGTTGCCTTTATATCATTTAAGTTTGTCCACTTTTGCGTATCTACGAAGTATGCTTCCTCCAAATTATTATTCATATAATCCATAAAAGTTCCCGCACCTAATTCGTCTCCAATTTGAAAGAAAAAATATGGTTTATTTGGCGATGCGGTGCCTTGATTGAATCTAGATCTCTGCCTATGCTATTTAGGAAATCAATAACATGTCTCTGCCCTTTCTCATTATCTCTAGGTCCTTGCTTTATTTCGTATAGTTCCCCAGCGGTAAGAACTATATTGTATAGAGGTGGGTTTAGGGGCGCAGCTATTACTCTACCTCTCCTATTCTTATAAAAAGCAGGAATCTGTTTCAGGTAAGGGAGAACAATCCTTTTTAAAGAACCTGCTATTGGCGTTAAAAGATTATTCTTCATAGAAGACACATTTCCTTTATTCATAACGTCTGCCAGACCGATCCATTCATTAATGTGTACTACCCCCCACCACTACCTCCTTCTCTATCCTGTAGAGTAGCTGGATTCATAGCATTTATATAATATAAACTAGATAAGCAGTATGTCAGAAAAGATCTTTGGGAGATATATCTAAACAGGTTTGTATTGGGAAATTTTCTACCCCCTGGGGTTTCTTACTCTAGTCCATTTGGATTATTGCGAAGGACGATTGGAAATATGTAAATTAGGATAGAATGACATATGTCCCAGCGTGAATTTTGTTTCCCGTCATGGTAAAGTTTCTTATTCACGGCGAAAGAGTCATCAATCGGTATTACGGTATGTACCTTATTTGAACTACTAGAATAGAAAATATGATTGTTAGCAGTTGATAATGCAGCTAGAGAACTACTTAACTATTGTTGTGCAGAGTTTGGTCTATTAAAAGAGCCTGATGATTGTGTGTCAAGAATTGACTACGACTAGCTAATGGAGGCTAAACCTGTAAAGATCGGTGGGATATCGGTAGCATATTAGTGAATATAGAAAATTAAATATTAGTTATTTGGGCAAGGATATGGATATAAATAGATTTATATTTTTGGATTACTTTAATTTTAAAATAAATTAATATTATTTATTTTTTATTTATATTTTGAATTTTATATAATTATTATATTTGAAAATTTAATAAATTATAAGCCCGGTTGCGTAAGTAATAAATATTTAAATTTTATATTTTTAATAAACGTGCGGATTTTTTATATTTATTTTATTTAATAAATTTATATAGCAAAAATTAAAAAAAAAACAAAAAAGCAAAAAAAGCATTACGNAAAAAAANNNAAAGNTGCATTTNNNAAAAAAAAAAAAAATTANGCAAAAATATTNTAATTTAATTATATTAATNTAANNAGNTTTTAAATAATAAATTATTATCGAATATTTAAAAANNATTTCGANNANAAATANATNNATTAANTAATTANNTAAATAATTAATTAATAAATATCGAAATTATTTATTATATAGCAAATTAAATATAAAACTGTGGGAATATATCTCGAGTAATAAAGGGGCAACTATACCCATGGAAGTATAATAAGTTAACGTCGGGGCATATATGGAAATAATCTCATATATTGCCTCTTTGGGCTCTATGGGTGAATATAAGAGATTAATAAAAGATAGCTGGTGAATCAATAGGATTTATTAGAAGGCATCTTTTTGGATATATAAAAAGTTTTCCCCTCCCAATCTCTTCCAGCTTTAGATTTAATATAAACTATTTTATAATACGTATTAATTCTTAACTTGATTGCAAATCACCCCTAAGGATTACCAACACTAATCAGTGGTTAATATAACCACAAATAGCTAAGTATATACCAAAAAAAAAAATATTTATCGAAAGCGAAAAGCGTATATATTTGGAACCTTACCTAACCCGTATTGGAACCAAACTTACTTTGGATTTATATATTAAAAAATATTAATAAATTTATTAAACGCTTCTCGTATCTTAGATTTAAAAAATACTTAAAAAACCAAAAACCTAACCCGTTCTCCGGTTTATATTTATTATATATAAAAATATTTATTTATTTAATTTTCATTACCTAACCTATGGCTTAGAAATTAGAAAGATATTTTTTAAAACCAAAAATTATTTTTTTTTATTAGTTGTATAACCTATTCCTTGTATAACATATTCAATATAAGCAAACCAGGCTCTTTTAGCAAGATCGACGAAATTTTGGCTAGAAAAAAAAAAATTATTTAAATATAATTATTTAGTTAGCAAAATTTTATAGAAAAAAAAGCTAAACTTTAATTTCGACAAATATAAAATAAAAAAAACAATAAATAAATATATTGCATATTTTATAATGATTTATAACAAACGATATTATTAAGAAACTAAGCTATAAAACTATATCCGTGTTAACTTTAAAAAATAAAAACAAAAATATTTTTATTTGGTTAACAAAATTGTTTTGCGAAATTTTATTAAATTTCTTTAACGATTCGGCGTATGGGTCGGAAACAAAAAATTAAGCTATTCCTATTTCAAAATTATATAAAAAATTATGATAAAAAAATAACTTTATATATAAACAAATAAAAAAAAAAGCTTTAATACCGCTGGAATATAAGCAGGAAATATAGCCAAACGAATTTTTATTTAATTTATTTATTTTAATTATATTAAAAACGGTACTATTATTACTATTGCTTTGTTTATTTGCTATATCTCAAAATAAAGGAAAGCAGCGAGCCTTACCTCGACCCGGTAAACATTTTATTTTTTATTAATAAGATTAATATTTAAAAAAAAACGAATATATTTCAAAATATCGGGCTTTTTAGCCTGCGAACAAAACCTTATATAAATCTATTTTTTCAAAACAATTTAAATTGCAATTTTAGGATAGGAATCGGCGTAAACTTTTTTCTTTTTTTTTTTAATTTTTGATTAATATTATTTGTTAATTAATAATTAATATTTTCCTTTAACTTAAGGCCGATTTTCCTAATAAAACTATTAATTACCTTAATAATTATTCGAAATTTCTATTAAGCTTTTTGCCGACCTTATAAAAATTTATTATAACAAAAATAAAAAATATAAAAGCAACAAATATAATATCTTGGATCCTAAGCTTTAAAGGTTTTATAAATGCTGCTATAAAGTTGGCCTATAGCTAAATTATTATTTAATTACGTTTTTTATTATGCTTAAGAAATATATAAAAAAAGTTTTACTTTAATTATATTGTTAAATAATTTTATAATTTCTTAATAATTATAAGGATAACTAAAGCTTATTTCGAGATCGACGAAACTTAACAAAAATATTTAACAAAATAGCATTTAATATTTTTTGCTAAAACTATTGCAAAAAATCTTGGAAAAAGTTAACTTAAATATTTTCAGCTAATAGTTAATAAGCTTTAGCAGCTTTAATTAGGCCTTAATACGAGCCAATAAAGCGATATTAATCTAAAAAACCAGGTTTTAAACGCGTACTAAAAAAATTTCAAAATATTAATTTATATTTTTTTTAATTTTTTTTTTATTTTTTAAAAGCTTTGTGCTAAAATATAATTTATAATTTTGATAACTACGTAATAATATATGCCTATATATATTACCAATTCGTTTGCAAATAGCTATACTAATCTTAACGCAAATCCTAAATACGATAATAATTTTTTTATAATTTTAAATTAATTAAATATATAAAAAAAATACGTTTAAAAGCAAGAAAAAAGCTTTAACTAAAGGTTATCCTAAAAAAAAAACAATTTTATATAAATTATTTATATAAAAAAAATATATATAATAGCAGGTTTGGCAAAAACAAGCAATATAATTAACGATATTATATTTGCTATAAACGCAAATATTATTTTATAAAGCATATTATAACGAAACAAAAAAAAGCATATCGATGATATAAAACCTAAACAGCATATACGACAAATTAAAAAATTATTTTTAAGAAATATAGAACTTTTTTGATATAATATAAAAAAATAAAAAAAATTTAATAATTTGCCTAAACAAAAACTTAATTATGCTTAATTTACGATTATAATATTTAAAAATGCTTTTTATATTATATTTTTAATTAAACTTGGCAACGTCGATAAGGCCAAGCTGGTTTTTATATTTTAGAATTAAGTTATATATTATGCTTTTATCAAAAATAATTAATTTTAATAAACGAAAATATAAAATAACTTTATTTTTATTTTCGATCGATATTTGTCGAATAGATTTCAAGAAATTATGCCTAATAATAAAGCGGCTAGCATTTTATCTGCTAGGGAACCCTAATTCCTTGCTTTTTAAAAGAAATATTTTAATATTAAGCTTAACGTTTTTTTTTTTTAAGGCGAATAGGATAAAGTTCGGCAAAGGCATTGTAATTGCTAAAAGTAATATAAATACTTTAGGAGTACGGTTCGATAATTTTAAAAACCTTTTTATTTAAAGCAATAAAATTGTCCTAATTACCCAAAAATAGAGGCATTTATAAATACTACTAAATAGCAAAAAAAAAGCTTTAGCATAAAATCATTTTATCGAGACGGAATTGCGCCAGTTCTATCGACGATTCGATCATTTATTAGTACAGCGATTTATTAAAATTCTTAAAAAATTTAGCTATAATACTAATTTTAAGGCCGTCAAAAAATTAATTAATTTATGCTATTAATACCAAATATATAGCAAATTATTTGGCAGATTTAAATTTACGCTTAAGAACGACGTTAATTTTAATTATTTTATTATTATTAATGTTTTTTATTTTAACAAAATATTAATATTGCATATTATTAATTTAATTACTGGTTTTGGGGCCGTTTGATTTCTTTATAATATATTAATATATATTATATAGGAGATATTACGTGCTTATTAAATTAATACGTATTTAGAATCTTTTGATTAAGTTATTTATAATACTAGAAAGAATTTTATATTTACGAAATTTAAGCAATATATAAAATTTATAATTATTAAAATTAAAAAAATATTAATAAAAGTATATAATAGCGTTGGATTAATTAAATAATATTATATATCTTTATAATAAGCATATCAAACGATTAGTTATAAACTAACAGGCGAATCTATTAGCAAAAATATAATATTATAAATAATAATTAAAATAATTAATAATATTGCAGGACCGAAGGAATTAATATTTACGTTATTAGTTTTTGAAGCATATTTATATATAACGAAATTAGATCCTTTATTTGTGAAAATTATCAAAAAAGCAAAAGCTATCAAAAGTGCTATAAAAAAAACTTCAACAATTATAAGCGAAGAAATAGGTTCAAAACGCTTTGGTTATACGAAATAAATTAAATATTTAATTAATATTGGACCTCTTTTTTTAATTAGATATAAGAATATAAAAAAAAAAAGAAAAAATAGCAAGGATTATTTAAGCTTTTTGCAATTTCCAGCGAGATATATATTTTTAATATATTATATAAATTTATTAATTTTAGATTTATAATAATTAAACCATACTATCAGGATCCCGATATTTCGAAGCTAGGCTCTAAAAATTCCGGTAGCAAAAATTTTATTTTCCCAAGCTTTAAAAATTTCGATAGCGAAAATTTTATTTTTTTAAATAAAAAAAATTTATTTTATTAATCAACCCGCGAAGAAAGGCAGGGGCCGTCCTAAAAAATCGAAAAATATTCGACGAACAAAGGCCGATTATATAACTAATTTATTTATTGCTTTTTGTATTAATTATAATAAAAATAATAATTTTTTTAAAATTAATTTAAAGCTATTTATAAAAGCTTTTATTATACGCAAAAAGCAAGCTAACAAAGCTTTATTATTAAAGCTTTGTTAAAAAAGCGTAATTATTATTACCGAAGCATTATTTTAAAAATTTTAATAATAAGAAATTAATAATTTAATTGCAAAAAAAATTTTTAAATTTATTTAATATAATTCTGCTAAATATTTTAAAATTTAAATATTTAATTCTCGATTAATAAATAAAATTAAGGGCAAAACTACCATATTATCCTATAAAAAATTTAGATTAATTATCTAAGCATATAATAATATAAAAAAAAAGCTTATTTTTATTTAATTATTTATTATTTAACGAGCGAATTAACGATTAATTATTATATTAGCATTAGTACTTGCATAATTGGGCATTAAGCTATTTTTACGCGATATTACCTAAGCATATATATAATTTATTACTTTTTTTTAATCGATTAATATTGGCTTAACTTTTTAAAAAAATATAAAACCAATATTTTTTCAATATTATTATAATTATTAAAAAATTGTTATATAATATTTCGAAGATAGGAACCTATTAATAGGTTATTTATTATTAATATTATAAGGATAAGCTTTCTATAGCTATATTTATATATAATTTATATCTTCTTATTATTATTTACAAAAAAGCCTTTGGGATCGTCAATATATAAATTAATAATACGTTATTTTTTAAATTAAAAAAAATTTGCTGCTTTAAAAAATAATAAATTTTAAAAAGCGGGATTTGTTGCCAAGCCAAGGGATCGGCTTTAATATGATTTTAATTTGATTTTTAATAAATATATTTTTATATATTTTATTAATAAAATTATAATTATTACGCAAAAGAACCAGGGCAGAAAATTTTAATTAATCGATAAAACATTTGATTTCAAGATTTAATATATAAAACAGCAAGCACGTAAAGCATATATTGCGTTTATATATTAATCAAAGATTTAGTTTAATTTTTTTATTGCTGCCTAATATTAAGATTTTATAATAAAAAACGTTAAAGCGCTAAATAAACAAATTTAATAATAAATAAATTATTTGGATCGAAAACTTTAATATATTTTATTAATATTTAAATTAGCTAAGCTTTATATTTTCGTTAATAAATCGTTTGCTAATAATTAAAATTTTAGCTTTCAAATTAAATATTTAATTATATTTACTAACGAAACGAAGGCAAAACAAAACTTTATATTACGAGAAAATCTAATATATTATAGCTTAACAAAAAATAAAAAAGTTACCAAAAATATTTTTGCTTTTGAAATCTATAATATAATTGAAAAAATAAATATAAAAATTGCAATTAAAATAATTTTTAAAATTATTATTAATCAACTTGCCCTGCTTTAAATATCGATTATTGTTTGCATAAATTTTTATTTTTTATATAAATGCCTCGTTAAGCTAGGAATTACAAAAAAAAAAACGCCTTATAATAAATATTATAGCCCTTCGATAATTCTATAAAAAATAAAAAAATTATAAAAATATAATAAATTAACGGCAAAAATAATTCTGCGAATATTATAACAAAAAAATTATTTAATAAAATATTAAAAACCTTCGTCGATATTAACAAATAGCAGATTCAAATAAAAAAATAGGTAAAACGAAAAAAAATAAAGAATTAAAAAAATCAACGAAATTTATAAAATTTATCGTAAAAGGCTTGGGTATTGGGTTACGTAAACTTAAAAATTTTTAAGCTTATATAATTTTTACCTATATTAAAAGGAAAAAATGATTTTTGGCGTTATTAGCATAAAAAAAAAATTTGTTAATATAAAAATATATTTCGAATAATAAAAAAGCAATTATATTTATAGAAATATAATAAGTTAACGTCGGGGTATATATAGAAATAATTTCATATATTGCCCCTTTGGGCTCTATAGATAAATATAAAAGATTAACAAGAAATAGCTAGTGAATTAATAGGATTTACCAAGAGGCACTTTTTTAGGTATATAAAAGATCTTTCCCTCCTAATCTCTTCCAGCTTTAGACTTAATATAAACCACCTTACAATACGTATTAATTCTCAATTTGATTGCAAATCACCCCTGAGGGTTACCAACAAAAACAAAAAAAATTAAAATATCGAACATAAATAAAAATAAAAAAAAATTTATTTTTTCGAAAGCGTAAAGGCTTAAAAAAAAAAAAATTATAAAAAATAATAAAAATATATTATAAATATTATAATATTAAATAATTTGAAAAATATACTTGATTTACAAATAAAGATTCTAGTACCGGTTAACAAACATAATAAGAAAATTAGCAAGAAAAAGCTGGAGCAATAAAAAAATTAAAAAAAAAGCAAATTTAATTATAATAAATATTATCGAGCTAAATATAAAAAGAATTTTAGCTTAGGCAATTAATGGCTGCCGTATAGCTATTAATATATAGACTATTCTTTAAACCCAATATAAAAGATTAGGAGCAATATTACAATATAATTTATTAATAAACTAAATAAATATTAAATTAAAAAATTATTTTAGCTTAAAAAAAATTTATTATTGCTTATATTAAATTTATCGATAAACTAAATAAAATATAGGGCATAAGCGTACCAGAAAAGTGGCAGCTATTAAAGTTTATAATAAATCTTTTAGATATATATTTATTATAAGCAAAACAATAACGATTAAATTTTAAAAACTTCGCTATTAGCTTATTATTTAAGGCTTTAATATAGGATATATTTAATAAGGCACGCAAGAAAAATAAAACGACTGAAAAATCTAAAGCTTATTATAATAGCAAGCCAAATAAAAAATTTAAAAAAAAATAAAAACAAAAGCAAATCCAAAAACAAATTAAAAAAAAAATGCAAAAATTGCAAAAATTCCAACGCATTTTACAAATCAAAGGATTGCTTTGTTGTTAATAAAAAGCTACGTCAGTAATAGAAAAAAAAAAATCGAAAAAAAATTTATTTTATATAATTTTAATAAATTTAAAAAAAATAAAAAAACAGCTAGGAAAATAAATAAATCTTAGAATAAAAATCAAAACGATAATAAGGCTTATGCCAAAGAAAGCTATTATTGCGTTTATATAAATAGATTATTATTAAACCAGCAAGAAACGCTGTTTGATATTGGAACAAAACATTATATTATCGATTCGATCAAAAATCTCGATTTTGGCATATTTTAATTAGCAAATTTATTTTCGATTAATATAATAGAAAAATTGCAAAAGCTATTTAAATATAGTAGACATACATTAATTTGCGCTACAAATAACGAAGATCGTACTTTTACTTTAAAATTAAATAAAATTCAAATTTTTTCTAAATATAAAATTAATATTTTTAGGGCAAGAAATTTTTTAGAAAAAGAAAAAATCGATATAATTAATAAAAATCTAATAGTTAATATTAAGAAATAATTTTTTTTCCGCTTTAATAAAAAAATAATAATTATTAAAATATATTATATATATGCTTTTTCGGCCGTTATATTAATACCGAAAAAAACCTTAATTCGATTTTAGCATAGGCGTTTCGATTACTTAAAATTTAAAAACGTTAAAAAAACATTAAAAATAATTAAAAAAATAATTTTTAAAAAAAAAAAATATTTTAATTAAAAAAATAAAAAATTAAAAACTTTAATAATTTTTATAAAAAAAAAAAAAAGCAATGCGGCATATGCGAAAGAAAACTGAACCTCGATATCTCAAAATATTTAATAAAATTTATATTAACGTCGTTATAATTATATTTTTAAATATTAAAAAAAAAAAAAATATATTATAATATTTATTAAAAAAGCATTTTCGGATTCGATAAATTTTATTTTTATATAGNNAAAAATAAAGTATAATAATATTATAATCAAATATTAAAAAATAATTTAAATTTAAATAATCAAAAAACCATCAAAAAATAGCAAATAAATAATAGCAAAAAATTAGATTATATAGGCACAGCTATTATCTTTAATATAATTTGTTTATAATAACAGCCGTAGTCATGCTACCCAAATTAGCCCTAACTATGCGTTATATAGCATTAATTATATTATTAAAATTAAGATTTTTAAAAAAAAAAATTTATTAAAATAGTAATAATATAGCTGTATTAGCAGCAAAAAATCAAATTATTAAGCTAGAAAAATTACGCAGCCAGCTTATTGTGAAACTTATAACAATACAAAAAAAAAATATTGTATTATTATAATAAACGCTATATAATAATCGATATCAAAGCTGATGCCTTAATAAAATTATTTATTTGCAACTTTTGGTTGCAAGCAAAAAAGCTTACTTCTCGATAAATCGAACTTTTTAAAATTTAGAAAAAGATCGGTTTTTAAGCCTATAAATTTATTTTGCTACTTTAATACTAACGACTTCACTTTATCTTTTTTGTGTTAATAATCGAGCCATAGAACCCTCGACAGGATCAAAACAAATTACTATTACCCAAACTGGAAAATAAACCAAATTAATAAAAAATCAAAAATATTCGTAATAAATTTAAAATAAATAATATTATTTATTTTTTAATAAAATAGATAAAATAGCCTTTAGAATATAATACCTAGGAACCTAAAAAATATTTTAAAAACGTATCGCTAATATTGCGAGCATAAAAAAAAGAATAATAAAAAAAAGCAGCGAAGGCAACTAAACAAAAAAAAAATTGCCGCTATTTTAACTATTAATATTAGAAATAATATTGCTTTTGATAGCAGCTTAAATAATAATAAAAATAGCTTAAAAAATAATTTGAATAATATCGAATTGCTTTAAAATATTTTTATATTAATATTAAATAAAATTTAAAAAATGTTAAAAAATATAATAATAATATTAAATTAATTATTTTTTTTTTTTAAGCCGCATAAAAGCATATATAAAAAAATAAAGTTTTTAATAAGGATTTGGCAATGAAATGTTGGGACATATATAATAGGGCATAATAAAATATGGGCACTTTCATTAAAAAAAAATAATTGCAATAAATAATTATATAGCGTCACGTGATAGGTTAAGTAACGAATTAAGTGATTTTGCTTAGTTTCGCTTAGTAGGATTAGGTGACCCACAAAGGATATATAGCTTTTATCTTAGCTATCGTGGAACGATAGCTTATAATAAATCTATTAACAATATCCTAACTTCTCACTCTTCTAATTATTACGTCCCTTACAAAAAACCAAAATATTATATAAAAAATAAATTTTTTTTATTTAAATAAAAGCTATATGCTTGATTTATTTATTTAATATTTTTTTATTAATAATAATAATTGCCAAAAATATATTTGCTAAATGTGCGGCAATAATAATTTTTTGAATTAAAATATATTTAGTTATTTTTATAAATTTGCAAATTATAATAAATATCGCATCGTAAATATTGCCTAAATAATTTTTGCTTAAACGGTAACCTTATAATAAAATTTATAAAAAATTTTTTTTTTATAAAATTTTAAAAATAAATAATATTATTAAGTTTTTTATATGGCTTATATCGGCAAGCTTTTATATATTAACAAATATCGCAGCGGCGAATTTATTTTTTTTATATTTTTTTTTTATAAAATTTTAATAATAATAATATTTTTATTAGAAATGGGAGGCTTAATGGGGTTGGATATTATAGATTAAATTATGAAGACTTTAATTAGATTTAAGTTTCAGGATCTCCGTTCGTGGGAAGTGGAATTCTTAAATATTTTCCCTAAATAAATTTAAGCTTTTAGTATGCAATAAATAAATTCTTAATTTGCGTATTATTTAATTTGCTTTAATTTTTTAATATTTTTTTATAAAGCAAATCCTAATTTTTTAATTTGGGAGCTCGGGTTTTAAATTATATAAGCTTAAAATTTTTTAAGCTTACGTAATTTTTTTTTTTTAACAAATTTAAAAAATTAAAAANTTTTTTTATTTTTTTTTTTTTTAAATTTTAAAATTTGTTTTTTAATTTTTAATTAAATTTATTTAATTTTTAAATTTTTTAAATATTATTTATTCGAGCGGCTTAATTAAGCTATTTGCAATTATTTTTATTATTAAAATATAATTATGTCAAGAATTGACTACGACTAGCTAATGGAGGCTAAACGTGTAAATATCGGTGGGATATCGGTAGCATATTAATGAATATAAAAAACTAAATATTAGTTATTTGGGCAAGGATATAAATATAAATAAACCCATATCCTTGGATTATTTCAACCTCAAAATAAATCAATATTATTTATTTTCCTTTTTTTATTTTAAACCCCATGCAACCGTTATATCTAAAAATTTAATAAGTTATAAGCCCGGCTGCGTAAGCAATAGATATTCAAGTTTTACGTCCTTAATAGATGTGCGGATTCTTTATATTTATTCTACTTAATAAACTTATATAGCAAAAATTAGAAAAAAAACAAAAAGCAAAGAAAGCATTACGCAAAAAAAAGAAAGCTGCATTTGGCAAAAGAAAAGGGCTACGCAAAAGTATTTTAATTTAATTATATTAATTTAACAAGCCTTTAAGCAATGAACTATCATCGATATTTGAAAACAATTTCGACAACGAATATATCGATTAACCAACCACCCGAACGATTAATTAATAAATATCAAAACCATCTATTATATAGCAAATTAAATATAAAACAAAAAAAATCGAAATGTTAAACATAAATAAAAATAGAAAAATTTTATTCCCCGAAAGCGTAAAGCTTAAAAAAAAAGGAGAACTACGAAAAATAGCAGAAATATATTATAAATATCGCAATATCAAATAATTTGAAAAATATACTCGATCCACAAACAAAGATTCCAGCACCGATTAATAAATATAATAAAAAAATTAACAAAAAAAAGCTAAAGCAATAAAAAAGCTGGAAGAAAGCAAATTCGATTATAATAAACATTATCGAACTGAATACAAAGGGAATTCCAGCTCAGGCAATCAATAGCTGCCGTACAGCTATTAATATATAAATTATTTTTTAGACCCGATATAAAAGATCAGAAGCGATACTATAATATAACTTATTAATGGATTGGGTAGACATTAAGCTAGAGGACTATTTTAGCCTGGAAAAGTTTATTATCGCTTATATCAAATCTATCGACAAACTAGATAAAATATAAGGCATAAGCGTGCCAGAAAAGTGGCAGCTATTAAAGTTTATAATAAGTTTTTTAGACGCGTATCCATTATGGGCAAAACGATAACGGTCGAATTCCAGAAACTTCGCTACCAGCCTATCACTTAAGGCCTTAATATAGAATATATTTGATAAAGCACGCAAGAGAGATGGAACGGCTGAAGGATCTGGAGCTTATTACAATGGCAAGCCAGATAAAAAATTTAAAAAAAAATAAAAACAAAAGCAAATCCAAAAATAAATTAAAAAAAAAAATATAAAAACTGCAAAAATCCCAACGCATTTCATAAGTTAAAAGATTGCTTTGTCGTTAATAAAAAGCTACGTTAGCAATAGGAAAAAAAAACCGGAAAAAAGTTTGTTTTATATAATTTCGACAAATTTAAAAAAAATAAGAAAACAGCTGGGAAGGCAGATAAGTTTCAAAATAAAAATTAGGACAACGATAAGGCTTATGCCAAAGGAAGCTATCACTGCGTTTATGCAAATAGGTTACCATTAGATCAGCAAGGAACGCTATTTAATATTGGGGCAAAACACCACATCGTCGATTCGATCGAAAATCTCGATCCTGGCACATTCCAACCAGCGAATTTACCTCCGGTTGATACAGCAGGAAAATTGCAAAAGCCATTTGGATATAGTAGACGCACGTTGATTTGCGCTACAAATGACGAGGATCGCACTTTCACTTTGGAATTAAACAAAGTTCAAATTTTCCCCAAATGTGGAATCAACATTTTTGGGGCAAAAGATCTTTTGGGAAAAGAAAGAATCGGCATAATCGATAGGAATCTGATAGTCGATATCAAGGAACAATCTCTCTTCCGCTTTAATAAAAAGATGATAATTATTAAAGCATATCGCACATATGCTTTTCCGGCCGTCACACCAGCACCGAAGGAAATCTCAATTCGGCTCTGGCATAGGCGTTTCGGTCACTTGGGACTTAAGAACGTTAGAAAGATATCAAAGATGGTCAAAGAAATAATTTTTAAAAAAAAAAGAATGCTTTAATCAGGAGGATGAAAAGCTAAAACTCTGTGATCCTTGTGAAAAGGAGAAAGCAATGCGGCATGTGCGAAAGAAAGCTGAACCTCGACACCTTAAGGTGTTTGATAAAGTCTATATTAACGTCGTCATGATTACATCCTTAGGCATTGGAAAAAAGAAGTATGCTATAGTATTTACTGAAAAGGCATCTTCGGTCCGATGGGTCTACTTTCACACAGCAAAGAATGGAGCATATAATGCTATAATCAAATATCAGAAAATGGTCCAAACTTAATACCAAAAAACCATCAAGAAATAGCGAATAAATAATGGCAAGAAATATTCCCCGACCAAGCTAGTATAGCTGGCAGAGGAGCTGGGTTAAAAAATGAAACTAACTATATCTTACAATCCAGAGCAAGACGGAACTTTAAAACGCTCTATTGGAATCATTTATAAAAAAACCAGGACAGCTATAATTAATATAAATATTTCTATATTTCTGTGGCCGGTTATATTTGAGACTATGGTCCTTATTATAAACAGGACAGCCACATTTTTACATAAAGAAAAGACCCCGTTTGAGGTTTTTATAAATAAATTTCATTCAGACCAGGACAATAAGCCGTCGGTAGCTTATTTTAGAGTACTGGGTTGCAAAACATATATTCAAATATCGAAAAAACGTCGTGTAACAAATCAAAAGGTTAAAGAACGCGTTGAGGTTAGCATTTTTGTTGGGTATAAAGAAAAGCACATATTTCAAGTGTATATACCTACCAGGAAAGGATTCCCGGCAAGCCGAATAGTCCGCTTATCTAATATTTGATTTAATAAAGGAGGGCTGATTACCAAGCCATTTCCAAAGAAAGCTAATATTCCGATTTCTTCTAGAACCAGGGATGAGATAGCTAACCAAGAGAACGAAAATAATTAGCAGGATCCCAGAAACAATTAAAATTCAGGTAATGAAATCGGCTCCAGTCCAGAATCGGACCCGGAAATCGACGTTAAGGAAAAGCTTAATGTGCCAGAGGGTAACTTAGACGACGGAATCGAAAATTTACCGGATATGCCTTAAAGAAAGTTCAACCCCAGCCGAGACCAAGAGGCAGGCCTAAGGGTTCCAAGAACAAGATTTATATTTTAAACCTATAGTTTCATAAAAAAACGCGTTAATCAACGAATCAACAAAGTAGTGCTGCATTCTCGATGGCCTATTTTGCGGGTTAGAAATTATTAATATATAATAATCCGTTAACGATTTATAAAGCAAAGCAAACCCCGGAATGGCCTAAATGGAAGAAAGCAATTGATAAGAAATATCGAACTTTTGATCATAAGAAGACCTAGCAATTGAAAAAGAGATCCGATTTATCAAGCATTAAGGTTCTATCAGGAAAGCTAATGCTGAAAACCAAAAAAGACCGAAATGGCAATATCTTAAAGCATAAGGCAAGATGAATAATTAAAGGCTTTAGGCAGGAATATAGCAAGGATTTCGACCAAACCTACGTCGGAGTATGCAAGAACGTTATATGAAAACTTGCAATTGCAATAGCAGCATTGTTCGATCTAAAAATTAAGCAAATGGATATTATTAATGCATTTCTGAACTCAAATGTAAATTTAGATATATATATAAAAATGCTATCTAATTGGAAAATTAATAGAAAAATGCTTAAGAATGCATTTTTATAAATATACAAATTGCTAAAAGCCCTATATGAACTTAAGCAAGCATCCCGATTATGGCAAAAAGAACTAGCATTTATATTTTAAGAAATAGAATATCAACCTTGTACTAGTAATTAATATATTTACGTTAATAAAAAGACGAAACTCATGATTGTTACATATATGGATAACATGCTAATAATAGGCAAAAATTAAAGCAAAATTAAGGAGCTTAAAAGGAGTCTTTTTAAAAGTTTCGAAATAAAAAATCTAAAATCAGCAAAATATTTTCTAGGGGTAAGAATCATCAGAAATAGAAAAAAGGGCATTATTGCTCTATGCCAGAACGCTTATATCAATAAGATTCTTATTCGATATAGCATGAAGGACTGCAAACCTGCTGATACTTCAATGGCCGCTGGTGCAACTGAAATTATAATTCCATTTAAAGGCAAAGCTACGAACGAAGATATTGAGCTTTACGAATCGAAAATCGGTTCGCTCATATATTTTGCAATACAGACTAGGCCTGATATATTATATAGAATATCGGTACTTTCCCGATTCCTCAACAATCCGTTACCTCAGCATATTAAAGCCGCCGACCGAATTTTACATTATTTATAAAGCACAAAGATGCTTGGAATAAAATATTAGGCTGGAAAGAAGAACCAAACGGATATAATCAGACTTTATGAATACTATAACGCAGATTTCGCAAAAAATAAATTTATAAAAAAGTTGATTTCTGGAAATATTTATTTTTTTGCTAGAAAAATGATTTTACATTTGTTAAAACGATAATCTACGATAGCACAATTAATTATTAAAGCGGAATATTATTCGCTGGCCAAGGCCATTTTAAAAGCTTTATGGCTGAGGCAGATCATAAACCAGATAATGTATTCTGGGGCCGATATTAAATTAATTAAGCTATATAAAAACAATTAAGGATTTTTAAGCTTGGCTAAAAATCCCGAATTTTATTAGCGAACCAAGCATATAAACGTCAAGCATTATTTCATACGCAAGTATATTGCAAGTAAGGCAATCGATTTATGATATATTGTTAGCAATGAAATAATAGCTAACGAATTGACAAAACCATTAACGGCTATAGGGCATGCCAAGTTTGTTAAGCAATTAAAAATGAGAACCATTAATACCGTTCAGATCCATTAAGCATAATCGAATTTAAAGGAATATATCAAAAATTGATTACGACTAGCTAATGAAGACTAAACGTGTAAATATTAATGGAATATCGGTAGTATATTAATAAATATAAAAGACTAAATATTAATCATTTGGGCAAGAATATGGATATAAATAAACCTATATCCTTGAACCACTTCAATCTTAAGATAGATTAATACTATTTATTTTCCCCTTCTTATTCTGAACCCCATGCAACCGTTACACCTGAGAGTTCAACAAATTAATTTTTAAAAGTTTTTATTTTATTAAATTATAAATAAAATAATATATAATATTTATATATTTAAATTGCTTATTAAAATAATAGCTTTTTAATTATTTTTTAATATTTAAATTAATTTAATATTTTTATTAATATATTTAGCAAAATTTAAATTTTTAAATATTTAAGCAAATTATTAATTTAGCTTTAT
>NCSK02000196.1:0-62554 GCA_002276475.2 Chlorociboria aeruginascens | reverse complement strand
TTACGAGATCTCGTGACAGGCATCGAGTATCTATTGAGACTTGGCAAAATGTTAGTGACAAAGGAGCAGACAAGCAATAGTCAATCGAAGGGAAGATGCTGTGTTGAAGATGAGGTTGTAGATAGATCGAAACTCGAAGGTGCAAAGTCTGCTCCACAATTGGCAAAGAATGTTCAGAAGAAGAAGAAGAAGAAGAAGAAGAAGAAGAAGAAGCTAGTAATGGAACTGAAGGATGAAGATTGAGGTCTAAAGTTGAAAGTTGGAGATTGAAAATAGAAAGTAGAAGGAAGGTGGAGGAGGAGGAGAAGGAGAAGGGGGTTGGGGATATTATAGAAGGAGGAATCTAAGGTGAGCTCACGACAGTGAATTTCGTTGCTTGCTAGCAAAAGTGAATCCGGCTGACAGGCCAAATTCAATCTGTAAGGAAATAGAAGGTGAAATTGTAAGTCCGGGGGATAAAAAAACGCGGAAGTACGGCGTGTCCTTTCTTACAAGAAGCTTCTGAAAATGAGTGGGTGCACTGCAGCCGTCGAAAGCGAACTCTTCTGCACTGTTCAACAAATTGATAGATGGCAAATTTGAAAAGGTATGTGGAAATTATGCTGCAGTTATAAGATATTAAAAAAAAGGTATAGAAAAACTATCATTTCTAAGACAGCTTGACTTAGGAGGTGTTGGATGACGCTAGTCCGGATTCGGCACACAGCTAAGTATGCGCGATGGTACCATTTACAAGAGCACGCATAGGAGAAAAGGTGAATAAAACCCCCGGGCGAAGATATCGCTGTGACGTAAGGAGGGGATGTGGAGAACAAAAAAAGAATGTGTTTAGAAACAAGGAAAATATAGAATTCAACATACGCGTTGGTTGAGCGATGGCTTGTAGGGTCTTGTCGAACAGCTTCCTCCTTCTCATCCTCATCACTATTTCGCCTGGAACCAGGAACTGACTTTGAAGGCAGCTTGTCGTCCATGATGAGTCGGGACGGAAGGATACCTGATTGGGGAGATGTAAGTTGAGAACCTGATCGTCCTGATCGAGTGTAAAGACCTGGAGGGGATGTGAGACTGGAAGTTGAATAACGATTGGGGCGGGAGAAAACAGAAGGGAATCCGGAGTTTGTCTCTCGATATTCTGGGGGTGTTGTTGGTTCAGATTGGTGGCCACCAGTTGTGCTGTTATTGTTTGTTCGACCTAAATCCTCTTGCATCTGAGCAAGTTCCTGTTCTTCTCTTCTTTGCTGTAGATCCAGCAGTTGCATCTCCGCCTCAAAGCGGCGTTTTTGTTCTCGAAGTCGTTCGTACTCGAGCTTTTTCTTTTCCAACTTCTCAAACGTCAGTACGTGATCGAAGTCGAAATACGGACGGAAAACTAGCTCGCTTCTGCAAGGCAGTCCAAGGAGAGCTTGAATATGAAAAGATCTCAAGGGGGCATTGCAGTGAGTAGTTGTGGGGTTGTGGGGTTGTGGGACTGCAAAAGTGTAATGTGATTCTGACTATGGGTGAGAAGAAGGGTTTGCTTACAAGCTGGACCTTATGATATGTCTTGATTGATGAAAAGTTAGCAATAGCAACTGAACAATTAAAATTTCTATTGCGTTTGAAGAACAATAGGATGTGGTTGGAATGGAACAATAGCAATTGTTTGAATAGCATACCGACGGCCCATATTCTTGTTCTTGCCCGCTTCGTTGGTTCGTCAGGGAGGATATTGTCGGTACTCTACCCGAGTCTGTTGTGAATCGCCTTGTTAATCCACCGCGATTGTCTTGCGGTTGCAGAGGTTGTGGCAATCGAGTGCCATTTCGTGGAGGAGAGACCAGCCCAAGCAAAGAGGAATCGTTTCGAGGTGATTGCTGGCTGCGAAAGCGTAGTTCGTCCATTCGATCACTTGCACTGTTTGAATATGCCATATTGTAGGGCTAATGTACTGCGAGAAGTCAGGACCGGTGTCATTTGAGATTCCAGCTCACCGCAGAGAGGATTCGAGGTGGGGTTTAACAGGGCCTGTGTGCGAGGGCCCCTACACCGAACAAGTTGTTTTGGTCGAGGGGCGTAAATACCTGAACGCTATCAATAGATCATATGGGATGAAAGCAACCTGGAGACCCAGGCGCGATGGTGATTATCCAAATGGTTGTTCAGAGCGTGCAAGAGAAGGTCGAGAGGTCTCCTGTGTGTACTGATGGCGCTTAATAACTGGACACGGGCCCAGGGCTTGCAAGGCGCAGAGTCGTTGAATATCCAAGTGGCTCGCTGCAGAAAGATATATAAGAAAAGAAAGTATACAATTACACAGAGATGAGCTCTGGATCCAAGACTCGTAGGTCGCGAGTGTAAGTTGATTATGGATTTAAATCTGGGGGAGGCACGATTTCTCATGGGAACAAGCGAACGCTAGCCCGAGCGGTTGATTACGATGTCCTTTCCTACCTACGGGTCCTCCTTTTACAACCGCAGAAGTCAGGCGTTTTGGTCAGTCCTTCTTGGGGGACTGTCTGTTATGGCCAGATGGGGTTTTAGGTGTTGTCAGTACTACCTAGTTCTTCTAGACCCCGAGTGGATTATAATATAGTAGTGCGCTTCTCCCACGAAACCACGAACTCTTGCCCACTAGTGAGAGAAGGGCAGGGCTTTACGAGAGAGGCATAGCATGGGATGAAACATACTCCAGCTAGCACAAAACAATGCAAGTTGAAGGACAACGGTGAACAGGAATGGCTGCAGGTGGCGGGGGGATTAGAGATTCGAAGCGATCGCCCCAGTCTAACCAATTATATACGATTTAGCAATACGCTCGTGAAAAGTCGGTGTGCAGGAGCAAACGAGTCAATAGGAACAGATTATTACTAGGCGAACTGGCCCCTTTTCATGGATCCGACGATTGCCTAGCTTTTGATCTGCAATAGTCTTCTTACTTGAACATTCTAGGACGAGACAAGCATCTTGAAAAAGGCTATGTTAAAAGCCAGACATAGGGATATAATACCTATTCTTAAGATAGTGGATCTCGAAACAGCCGCAGCATTAGGGGCACTTATCATCGCCAGGTTCGCCTGTCACAAAGCAAGATGGCTATAGCTAGACCTATCAGTCACAATGCCAAACCAGAAGAGACGAAGGCCAGTGGATAGGTACATAGCTTGTTATGCGACTGTACGTAGATGAGAACTTAATCGGCACCTCGATGTTGCAATCAAGAGAATAAGCTTCTGACAGAAAAAGGGGACATCCAAGAGTCAGAGGTGGTTTTGATTGGAGACAATAACCGATGCAATTACATGTGCGGGTGTAGCTTCAATTGCTTGGTCTAGGATGTATTCGATTGTTATTCCTGGTTAGAATATCGCCTAGGTAATACTTGTAAATCCAAGCTTAATTGTTGACAGGACATGTTGATTGATCCCATTGGATGTAAATGGCAGGGGCTGTCAATTACGTGCTGTAACCTTAACATGCGCTGTGCCTAAGGCATCAAGATATTTTCCGTACGGAGCGTACGTAAGCCGTGCGTAGTGGGGTTATTTTTTGGCGTGAACTCGATCTCACGGAGAATAATACCTTCACAGAAATGCCACCAAACAGAAAGTCGGTTGGGCCCGTCCAAACTGCGGACCCCAAATCTGCGGACCCCATGCCTGCTCCCTCAAAGGCTGTCCGTAATTCTCGTGTAAAAACCTAGTATGTCGGCTAACTCGTCTTTAGAACACAGCTCCTCCATTGGCAGAAGCCGCGAAATCCAAGCGCCCCCGAGCCAAACCAGTCCCCAAAGCTCAGCAGGAGCAGGACCCTCCGCACGAAAAAGATGTATGGTCTGCCATCTCCTTCATCTCCTCGATATATTGACATTCTTCCATAGACCTTTTCTGCACTCCTCGAACCCTTTTATGGAGGGAAAGGCTTGTCAGATCCCATCAATACAGCTCAGGTAAGGACTTATCTGCGTATGATTTTACCATCATTTTAACTCATGATAGGACAAATGGAATTTACTTCCAGCTTTTTTGAAAGTCAAAGGCCTGGTCAAGCAACATATCGATTCATTTAATTATTTTGTCGAGCACGAAATCAAGGATATTGTGAAGGCAAACAAGAAGATCACAAGCGATGTCGATAATCATTTCTGGCTGGAGTTTGTCTTTCCATTCTACAACATCCCTGAGTGCTGAGGATTCCTACTTACTGGACTTCTAGATATACAGACATCTATGTTGGAGAACCCGAGCGTCTCGATTACGATGACCGTCAACCGCAAAATGAACTCACGCCAAACGAATGTCGCCTTCGTGACATGACCTATGCGGCCCCGATTCGAGTCAATATCAAATACGTACGTGGCAAAAAATCTGTAGCAAGAACAGGAATTGCTATTGGAAGATTACCAATCATGCTTCGGAGCTCTAAGTGTCGGCTTGCTGGGAAGAGCGACAGAGAAATGGCTCATATGAATGAATGTGCTCTTGACCCTGGAGGATACTTCATTGTTAATGGGACAGAAAAGGTCATATTAGTGCAAGAGCAGTTGAGTAAGAATAGGGTTATTGTCGAGGCTGACCCCAAGAAGGGTATAGTCTCGGCATCCGTCACTAGGTCTCTTTCTCCTCAGTAGTATTTCTTACCAATGCTGACTTGCAGTAGTTTTACTTATGAGCGCAAGTCCAAGAGCTATGTTATCATGAAGAAGGAGCGGATCCAACTTCAACATAACATTCTGCAAGAATCGATTCCCATAGTGATCATCCTGAAGGCCATGGGTATACAATCCGATCATGAAATGTTACTGTTAGTAGCAGGTACGGACAGCGCATATCAAGATGACTTCGCAGTAAATTTCGAGGACTGTTCAAAACTTGGAATATTCTCACAGCACCAGGCTCTGGAATACATTGGAACTCGAGTTAAGATGGGTGGTCGAAACAAAAGCCAGGGTGCTCCACAGCGACGAAATTATATCGGTGATGGCCTTGAAGCACTCGCGAACATTATAATCACTCACGTGCCGGTTGTTGGCTTGGATTTCCGCCCCAAGGCTCTGTACATATGTTTCATGGTTCGTCGAGTTTTGATGGCCATGCACGATCCAAAACTGGTGGATGATCGCGATTATGTGGGTAACAAGCGCCTTGAACTTGCTGGGCAACTTCTCTCGTTACTCTTTGAAGATCTCTTCAAGAAGTTCAATTCCGATTTGAAAATGACCATTGATAAAGTTTTGAAAAAGCCGAATCGGACCACAGAGTTTGACGCATACAATCACATAACATCACAGGGCAATCACCTTACTCTCGGCATGAATCGTGCAATTTCGACCGGAAACTGGAACCTCAAACGATTCAGGATGGACAGAGCTGGAGTGACCCACGTTTTGAGTAGGCTTAGTTACATCAGTGCCCTTGGTATGATGACTCGGATCAGCAGTCAATTTGAGAAAACCCGAAAGGTTAGTGGGCCTCGAGCACTCCAACCCTCTCAATTTGGCATGCTCTGTCCGTCCGATACCCCTGAAGGAGAGGCTTGTGGTCTGGTCAAAAACCTGGCGCTCATGACCCATATCACTACTTCAGATGACGAGGAGCCGGTGAGAAAATTGGTATTTGTTCTAGGGGCAGAAGATATTGTCTCGATGAGTGGTCAGGAGATCCACGAAAAGGGTGCGTATGTAGTGTTTGTCAACGGTACTCCTCTAGCACTCACGAGGCATCCCAAAGTTTTTCTCAACTCTTTTCGAACATTTCGACGCATGGGTCGAGTCTCAGAGTTTGTCAGTATCTACATCAATCATCATACAAATGCAGTGCACATTGCAACCGATGAAGGAAGGATTTGTCGACCTCTAATTGTGGTTGAGAAGCAGAAGTCTAAAGTTACCAAACGCTATCTTGAATCACTACGAAGAGGTTGGATGGACTTCGATGATTTCCTCTATAAAGGCCTTGTCGAATACGTAGACGTTAACGAGGAGAACGATTCTAATATCGCATTGTACGAAAACGAAATCAACGAAACTACAACCCATCTTGAGATTGAACCATTTACCATCTTAGGAGCTGTTGCTGGCCTTATTCCATATCCACATCATAACCAATCACCTCGAAATACATACCAATGTGCTATGGGTAAGCAGGCTATTGGCTCTATCGCCTATAACCAATTTTCACGTATCGATACTTTGCTTTATCTTATGGTCTATCCGCAACAGCCCATGGTGAAAACTCGAACCATAGAACTTATTCATTACGACAAACTTCCAGCAGGTCAGAACGCAACTGTCGCAGTTATGTCATACTCCGGGTATGATATTGAGGATGCTCTAGTGTTAAACAAGGCTTCTTGCGATCGTGGCTTTGGGCGATGTCAGGTTTTCCGCAAATACTCGACTCAGCTACGCAAATATGCCAATAGGTCAGAGGATCGCATTGGTGATCGGCTGATGGATGAGAAAGATCGTCAAAAACCTATTTCAAAACATGCCATCTTAGGCACCGACGGCCTTGCCATGGTCGGTGAGCAAATCTCGATGAACCAGGTATATATGAACAAGGAGATCCCAATGAATACAACATCTACGGGAATTGGTTCGGATTACGGCGCAAATGAACACAAACCTGCACCAATGGCATACCGACTTCCTGACCCCAGTTATATCGACAAAATCATGGTTTCGCAAACAGAGAATGAGAGCCGAGTTTTCAAAGTTCAAACTCGCCAAACTCGACGCCCCGAACTTGGTGATAAATTCTCATCTCGTCATGGACAGAAAGGTGTTGTAGGAATCATTGTCAGCCAGGAAGACATGCCTTTCGCGGATTCAGGTGTGACTCCAGACATCATTATGAACCCTCATGGTTTCCCATCTCGAATGACAGTTGGGAAGATGCTTGAACTCCTTTCTGGGAAAGCTGGAGTACTAAATGGCACCCTTGAATATGGAACTGCGTTTGGCGGGAGTAATGTCGATGATATGGGCGAGATCCTTATCAAGCACGGCTTTAGTTACTCTGGGAAGGACTTTGTCACCAGTGGCATTACGGGCGAATCACTTCCAGCCTACGTATTTTTTGGTCCTATCTATTACCAGAAACTCAAGCATATGGTCCAGGATAAGATGCATTCACGTTCTCGGGGTCCACGTGCTATCCTTACTCGACAACCCACAGAAGGTAGATCACGAGACGGAGGTCTAAGATTGGGGGAGATGGAACGCGATTGTTTGATTGCGTACGGAGCTAGCCAATTGCTACTTGAGCGGCTTATGCTTAGTAGTGATGCTCACGAGGTCGATATCTGCGAGAGTTGTGGTCTGATGGGCTACCAAGGCTGGTGTCAGACTTGCAAGAGCACCAAAGGGGTAACTACGATGACGATGCCATATGCTGCAAAATTACTTGTTCAAGAGTTGCTGAGTATGAATGTGTTGGTACGCTTGAAGTTGGAGGATGAATTTCCGCATCGAAGGAACCAGATATTGGTTGGGAAGACTGTGAGACCCGGTCTATGATTTGTATGATCGTATAATGGATTGCATTGCGCGGAGTTTAGCCTAGATCGTATAGCATACCAGTGGCGCAAGAAAGGACTTTTAACAAAATTAATTTTCCATATCCCTCCTCGACCCATCATTATATTTTTGAGTAGTACAGGACAAAATTGCCATCCCATTGTACGGGTCCTAGTGAGGCACTCCGACGTTATAATTGCGGGGGTTATTTGCAAATTAAGACCATGTAACAATTGAATTCGTGAAATAAGTCCCAAGTTAAAGCTAGATACTGGGCGTTTTAGGAGGGATGGTCTCAGATTCGGTTTACAAACTAAGGTCCACCAATTCTCGCAACCCCTGACTAAAAAGTTAGACATTGACGACATTTAGGTGCCACCACTACTCTTCTAAGTAACATCCAGCCAAAGACGGACATACCATGGACTCCAGCGCTACCACTAGCAAAGTCCTGATCAGACATAGGCAATTCACAATGCCTAATCGTTTCTTGGAAGAGGGTTGGATGCCCCAATACTATCATCGTCTGTATCACCGACCCATGCCCACCTCTTAAACGCCATGTTACTTTCCCAGTAAATGTTTTTCAACCTATGCTTGACATCCTCTGCAAATATCAGACATTTGATCCTCTGATCTTCTCTAAGCAGAGTGTCTTTGTAGGTCTTGATTAGTTGTCCACCGTGCAACGAGAACAATGATATCGCTTTTCCGTCTTGATTAGCGGTTGCAATGACTCCTAACTCGACATCGACATCAAAGCCGATCTTTTGGACATAGCTATTCTTGAAATCTGGATACTGAAGGATGGGTCGAGTGGGCACTAAATTGTGCCCCCCTCGTTGAGTTGATGCATCAAGCTTGCGAAAGCGCAAATCGTATTGACATAAGCTGGAATTAAGGCCGGCAACAAGAATTCGGTGATTGTCAAGCTGTCTGATGTGCGTTATTGAACCTGGGTGGTTGATAGTATCCTCATCCTGATTAGATACTGGGGTTCGAAGGTCCGTGATATTCAGGATGCCTTCACTCGCGAGAATCTAGGAGTCAGCATTGCCCTGCTAGGATAGCTTCAGGAGTAAAGACGCTAAGACATTCTATAACTGGAGAATACGCTCCGAAGGGACACACCTTTACGACACCCGGAAAGAAGAACAGAGGGGTCATTTGCTAAAAATTCCAGTGCAAAGACACCTCTAGGAGATTGGTGGAAAGCGTTGGGGTTTGGTCCCGCCCAAGATGCATTCAAGGTATCTTTATCGACGGTAATGATTCCATGACTTGATCCGAAAGCGAAGAGAAGAGAGGAGGCCGATGGTGCGGGAGTAGATGTCCACATGTCCACCTCTTGCCCATGCGTTGTTCCTGGGCCAAAAGTTATCGTCGGTCTTTCTGTATTGTAGAAGTTAGACAAATCTGGGAGCATAACATGTTTGGCATGAAATAAAACCATTTTTAAGGCTATCTGGTGAGGCTGTACTTCTCAAAGTATCTTCAACCCAAAAATACACTTATTCCAGGGGACGACAGTATCGAGGTCATGTATTTCTTCTAGCTTGTGAGGGATGGCAAGACTTCTTGCCGATGGTTGGAATGGCTCCAGCTATCTCGATTGAGTAACGCTAAAAGTATTAAGTCTTACCATCATCGAGTGAACCTGAGAATGTTCCCGGAATATGAGCAAGACCTATTCCCGCATTTGATGACCCAGCAAGCCATGTCATAGCAAGCATCGTCCTATCCTGATGGATTGACAGAGAGGTCGACTCGCCGGAGTGACCAAATCTATGAACCCTAGAACTCTCGGATGAAATCTCTTCGGTAGTACTGAAACCATTACGGGTACGGGCCATATAGAGTACATCGTTACATACTAAGTATCATCAGCAAGATATAATTAATGAAGCAGCTATCGGCTACACCCACCCATGTAAGCATCCATACACGACGGACTTATGTCTGGACGATGTTTGATTGAGAACAGAGGGGGAGTATTGTTGAATTCCCAGAATGTGTGCCAGAGGACTTCACAGTTCTCAAGTCCACTGGCAAAGATCTGAGCAACGTCAAGTCGACGCCGGCCATATTCTTTTACGAGGAATCTTCCAATCAGAGCATGTTCGAGGAAGGGCGATTTCTGAATCCGGTTTTTGCGGAGTTCTCTTGACCGCGTTCGAGCTTCAGTCTCATCGCGTTCATCTCTGCGTCTCTTCACATCCTTGATGGAATAGGCCGTATTGGAAGGGGTGCTGCTTGGGGGGATTTTAAAATATTTCTCCTTGGTCTCGTCTGTTATCTCATTAGATAAGTCGACCTGGATCAAAAGCCACGTACCGTAGTAGTACCCTGGTATTTCTCTCATACTGAGAGGCTGTATTCGAAGGGAATGTCGGGAGGCGTATTGTATTGCCTTAGATGAACATAGCGGGGAGGACTTCTCGACGCGAATTTATATATATCCGGCACTCCTCCACAATGACTGTTCAAGCTTTTATAAATCCAATCCAGTGAATGGCAATGATGATACGGATGCTTTCTGTGTACCTTATTGACTAGGATTTAACAATTCAGACAGTGATGGGCGTGCATATATACAAGTACCTATACCTTAATTTACAAATCAAAATAAGCCAATCCGAATCAAGGGCGTAAACAAGAATGAAAAGTAGGATCTTATATCCCAATTAATTACGATAATTACAGTAATACCTACTGCACTGTACCGTTCTAGACATGAATTATTACTGTCTATATTCTCAAGCGACTGTGATATCAACAAAATGCCCCGCCGTGACCCCTCCTGCGTGCGCCCTAAAAAGATTTCCTCAGAAAACCCACCTCCGCTCCAGCTCCCCAACTACTCTGATACTACCGGTGTCTGTAATATCAAATTCCTCCAAGGCCCACACTCATCTACTGCCGCCAAAATGGTCTATACTCTCACCGTTCACCTATATGCCAACGACAACGCCGACTCCATCCCGCGCATCAAAGCAAAGCTCATTGAGGCCGCCAGAATCTATCGAAAGGACAAAGAGACTGTTGATGTATGTAATTTTTACTTGCGCACGTCTCATGTAGTAGTCCTCTAGGGACAGTCCTCCAGAAGCCATTGCTGAGTTTCGGTTTGCGTAGTGGATTGTTATGCAAGACGTTCACGACCCGCGCGCCTTCACAATCGTAGAGAGATTCGAGAATGAAAGCGTAAGCATTAGTCTCCCCTGCCAAATTGGGACAGGGCTAACCTTCTTAAAGAGCCAGAAGTATCACCTCGAAAACCCATACTGGAAGACATTTGACCCTTATGTTATACCTCTCCTCGATCGCACCATGGATCTACGTCGACATGAGGAATTGGACACGAGCAAGGATGTGGAAGTGCCAGTATAAGCTGGAGCAATACTTACGAGGGTTCCGAAATGAAAAAAGGTGCTCTGGGGAAGACGGGGACTCTCAATTTTCGGCCTCGAGAGTCGAGAGACGAGAAACGTGCACGCGGGAATGGGGTCATATGGCGTTACCCTCAGTGACTTAGAACCTATCATTGTCTCAAGCTTTGCATAACTCTAGACTATACTGCCACGGGATCCTCAGAAGGCTTGTCCTATAGAAATGAAATACCTAAGTGCTAGTATTCCCGTAGACAATATTACCATGCAGCCTCTAGATATCAATTCCCTACTCGTATTACTAGCAAAAACTCCTAACTCCCTTCAGACTCTTTTTCTTTTCTACGCTGGTTATCAAGTTATCTGTATTCTGGACTTGTATATAGCTGTTTATCTTTAAATCCATAAGCATAAAATAGCTATAATTCTCCTTTTGAACAAGCAATGTTCTCTGCCTTCGGGCTTAATAAGTGCCTACCCAAGATACCTATACCTACGCCTAACTTCGTACCTATAGTGTAAGTTGGGAGGTAACCTTCATTCTGCCCACCAACAAAATCAGTTGTTTAACAATATAATCGCTGTGAATAATAGGTAAGTGAGTTCTACTGTGAATCCTTCGTCTATACGAATACGAAATATCGTATTCGCGACACGTGTAACTTTAAAGCTGGGAACCGCGTCCGCGTTTGTCGAAACTCCAAGGACAAAGGTGATATTCGTGAAATGCTGTGGCATTCAACCTTCAGTTGCAACAAGCTCTCTACCTTGTATCTTGTAATAGCTTGACAATGCGATTCATCTCAAGTTTTTGCTTTTTGCTCACTCGTCATGCCTACAGGTCACAATTCGTATGCCCTTTTACACCGCGTAACACGGGTTGTTGATACTGACAAAATAATTGGTAGCCATAACCGGATTCTAATCGATTTGACAGGTGACGACGACGACGACGACCAGCCTGTTCCTGGTTCATCTAGCCTCGAAGAAGACTTTCCAATTTCAAATCATGGCTTCATCCTACCAGGCACCTTCAACTTCAGCGAGCGCACCGGACCAAAGCTTAGGAATGGTGATGCAACTCCTCAGATCGGATACACTTCAAGACCGGCTGGCGATAGCTTACGAAAACGGGCCCTTAATGAGACATCCCCATATATAGCAAACAGCGCGAAGCGACGGAAGACAAATGGTGCAAGTATCTTACCAGTATTGTCTGCAGTAAGTATGACACCAATTCCGGGGCAAATACACCGAGAACAAGCCTCTAGAGCCTCGGGGTCTCCACCTTCTACCAATGCTGTACCTGGAGGAGTCGAGCAGCCATGGTCTGTCGAAGGAAAGCCACAAGTATTGTTAGATGGTCAGCTTCGGAAGGTAGACTCCCACCCCAAAGTTCCACATGCCAACAATGAATACAAGGCGTATAAAGGGTATAGAGAGCATTTGGCAAATGTTCTGCGTAGTCAAATATTCCCCCATGTCAAAACGGCTATGCTGCGTCACTGCGGCACTTTGAGTCAATCCGAACTCACCGAAATTGGCACTAAGGTCATATTAAACCAATTAGATAAACTTCAGACAATTGCTAAGTTTCAATTAGGCGGTTGATAAAATCGTAAAGGACGAAAGTTTTGACGAAAACTATGCCCAGAATAACTGGAGTCTGTCAGCAAAGTATGAGAAGGCAATTTCGAAAAAAGCCCGTGGCTACGTGGATAAGTTCGCCGCAGCAAAATTAGTTAGCGTGGGACTGAGATCTACTATATCAGCCGGTATAGGAAGAGCTATAAATTCTCAGGGACAATCCAAAGCCACCAACTCGGCGAACAATGAGTATGCTTTAAGAAAGGGAATTAGTTCTCGTATCACCCAACCCAAAAACGAGAGCCAGAACTCTAGTAATTCATTTGAAGAGGGCCATAAGACATTCGGGACTTCTGTAACCTCAACGACACATATAACCAGAACTCGTTCTTCAGTTCCAACCCCTTCCTTTGTGGCATCGAAAGGCTCTGAAATTAATAGAAAGAGAAAGGTCACTCCACGAAACTCTTTACGCCTACTTAGAAGATCAATATCGACAAATGCAGCGCAGTCATCAGAATCCCTATCCATTCAGTCCGCCCCTATTTCAACGACAAAGCTTCCCCAAGGGTCTATAGACGTCAGCTTAGAGAGTCAATCATTGCAACTTGCAAGGCTCCATTTGGACAATCCAAGGCCATATGTGAAGGCGGGAGACATAGAATATATGCGCCGAGGTATAGCAGCCAGTGGTTTTTTTAGACCTGATGATGCACTTCTCGAAGCAAAAATAGTGGACTCTGTCATGCATGTGGGATTTTCGCTGGAAGAGATGAGAACTATCTGCGCCTATCTTTGTTCGAAACTTAGCCGTATGGATTCCGGGCATTTTGATTTGAAGGGCCGAATCGCGTCTCTAATGGCAGGTCAAATGTCACAGCTTCCACACATCATTGATGAGCTTCAAGAAGAGTTAAAGTTGTCAGATGATGGACGACGTCTTCTCCAGACTCGCAGCATATCATCAATTTTTGCTTTTCTACAAGATGCTATTGATAATCGTATTAATACACAACTACAAGCAATTCACGTCAAGTCTGAACCCAGAGATTTGAGAATGTCTCCTAGAATATCAATCTCCTCTCTACTTTTAGAAAGAGAGGTTTTTGGTTTGTCACATGCCAGGATACGGAGAGGGCAGAAATCTCTCAGAATAGAAACCCTCAATCAAGCAGAAGATTCCCTTACTCTCCAAAGCGAATGGACAGATTGCTGTGGTGATATTTCAGCACTCAGTTGGACAAGCAATACCACATTCGTGTGTGGTGCTACGGCCCATTCAGACAGCCACAATATGCAATACAATAAACCCGGCAATCTTCTTGTTGGCTCGTCATCTTTGGATACTTTAACAGCAGTCGCGGATCACCGCATTCCGCGACCCATCGTAGGTACAGGAGAAAATGCAGAGAATGCAATGATGGCGATGCGTAGAACACAAGACCCTTGGCTCTACACCTCGGTGGTTGCCACTGCTCACCGAAAGGCTAGCGGCATCACGTTCACAGCGAGCTTTGATGAGACTGTCAAAGTATGGAAAGTCAACGACGAGGGTCCATCTATGCAACTATTGGGAACTTGGCAACATGATGGTAAAGTCAATTTTGTTGTTACTTCTGAGTATCATGAGTTTGTCGCAACGGCTTCGGACGTCACCGATAAGGCCGTACGTGTATATCGATTCGAGGATGATGATGTCTGTAGATCTTCATATGATACTTATACAGCAGATAAAGCTTTAGAGCAAACACAAGAGCTCCGCAGAAGGGAAACGTGGGCGTATTTTCCCGCCACTATCCAGTGGGGAAAGGCTGAGAGCGTGGCACACTTACTGCTTGTGGGATATTCACCAAGAAGCATCACAACGCATGAAGTAGACATTCCCGACGATAAGAAAAATAGCGGTGAACTTTGCGTCTGGGATGTTCGAGATGGGAGCCGTCTGCCTATTTCTTCTGCTCGCACTCAGAACGTCTTTGAGGTTATATGGCATCCAAGCCAACCATGCTTTCTTGCAGCAACATCACCTTGTGGCGTCATTCAACCCGAGACTCGTACTCAAATCCGACTGTTCGCTCAGAATGAAGTAGGCGCGTTCATTCAGCTCCACGTTCTCGACTGTCCAGCTCTTGATATCAATGAACTCACAATCAAGTACGTTTTAAAACCTACGCTGCCCCTATTGATAAAACTAACCTTGCGAAGACCTAATAGCATTATGCAGTGCTATGTGACGGCTAGCTGTACAGATGGAAATACGTATGTGTGGGATACGGCGCAGCCAGATCATTTCATTCATGCTCTGAGTCATGAAGGTAAGACTTCTCGAATCTTCAGGTGTCATGAAAGTTATCTAACCTTAACGAGAACCTATGGACACTCCAGTCCATGATGTGCCCCGAGAAATTGCCGATACTGGAGTAAAATTTGCGGCCTGGGGAAATACCTCAACCAGGCTCTATACTGGGTCTTCGGACGGCAAGGTTAAAGCTTGGGATGTGAGAGCTGCACGTGGCAAAGCTTTTGTTAGAGAAGTTCTGGCTATCTCTGGGGGAATTTCCGTAGGGAGCTTCTCCGATGATTTCTCAAAGCTGATCCTAGGTGACTCGGCTGGCAAAGTGTATCTACTAGGCCATGATGATAAGGACCTTCGAGACAACGAAATTGCTCCTCTGGGAAAGATCGGATTTGGCAGTGGTCAGGAATCCAGGGTCGATAACCATTCTCATATGCATCTACGAAGACCCAAAGTTATTAAGTATCATCCAGAGCCACCACCTCCTGATGATGGCGATATGGATGAAATCGATTGGGCTCGGGCACTCATAGACAAAAAACAGCTCAAACGGGATCGGGACCGGCGAATTGGGGTTGTAAAGGGAGAGAACTACCACGAGACCCTCATGTACAGATTAGAGGCGCATGAAGAGCACGACGGTACCAAGGATTTACTTCCAGAATGGGAAGCTCTACAGCAATGTCAACTATTCGAACCAACAGCGAAATACAAACAGCCCCGACTTCGTAGAGTCGACCAAAGTGCTGATGATACATTGCATTCGAGGAATTTAGAGCTAGACTTCGATGTTGGGCGCCTTTTGCCATCAACCCGAAAAGCTCTCGAGCGGGATAGGGTTGAATTGAACTTTGACGATGAACATTTGTTTGAATACGAGATGATGCCTAAATTTAAGGTGTTTAGATCATGATCTAAAAGCTGAGAGGCACTGGATAGTGGCGATATTTGATCAAAGATCCAGGTGACAGCGTAGATACAGTACAAAGTATTTAGTATATAATCATTTAATGTTTAAAGCAGGAACTCTATAGCCTCTATGTGACTTTAATTGGATTGGATAGAAAGGCGGGGAACGGATTTTTTGGAAGTGAATAAAGAAAATACTAGAAAATTCAACAAACATTCGACAAACAAAGTTTCAAGTAATAAGTTGACGATGCCACTGCCTTTTTTGCTCCAGAGTTCGAATGACTAAAGAATAAAAGCCTGCTTTGGAAATACGCTGACGCTCACAAGTATAATTGATTTGTTGAACGCGAGTAAGTACAGCAGAGCTACTCGCTGAAATCTGCCCAAGCAGGAATCAATATTGGGGAAAAGGCTCGCATATTTAGCAAATAAACTAAACATTGCATAAACTTAACAATACACTCTATCATTTACATACCTAGACCAGGCCTTCTACAGAGAGAAAATTCTGCGCATACTAGCAAAAGCGAAAATCTTTGCATTTCGATATTTTGATTGGTCAACTAGTATATTTACTGCTTTAGACATAACTCTCGACTTAAGCTGCATTAGCTACACGGTACATATCCCGAGTTGAGATATTGCTGTTGCTGCTGTATTTAGTCTTTTCTGGATCTTCTTATTGTAAGAGTAGAGCATAGTTCAAATAATCATTACACTAAAATACTTTATATATATATATATATATATAAAAGCTATCTTTTAAAAACATAAAATCAAGATTCCATAAATTCCTACTTTATTATAATTGTCTGATCACGGATTCAGACTTTAATGGGAAGAATAGGGCTTCTAAATTATATCCCAAGGAGGACGGTAGATGGTTGACGTTTTTGAAGACGCATTGTTATTATAGGCAAACAATAAAAGGGGGTAGGAGGCGAGGCATTTATTATTGTTCGATTTCAGTTTTAGACAATTATAAATCAGATATTAATATTACATCTACCTCTTGGGGGGGGTTGAAGCGTTATTTTAAAATAGCATAATTTTAAACCTTACTAATATCTAGATTGTGGCTTAAACAATAAAATGTCTCATTTTATCATTGTTGAATTTTCAATCAATCTGATATTTTGGCAAAGAGAATGGGGAAGACCAAGGGTTTAATGATTTCTAAGTTTCAACCCTCGAATTTGGGCTCGACGGCCATATATCGTCCTGACATTTCACGTTGTTATGTAATGGCTGTGAGCGGATAAACACTGCATTGTATCAGGTGCATAGCATAATATGTGCATAGACTCTATTGGAATAATATCATTAATGAGAAGAGCAATTTTGTACAAGACGAGCCTAAAGTACATAGTCGCCTATTTAAGATACCATTTTTGCGGTATCGTGCGCCATAACACCATCGCAATGCATGAAAGAGAAATCAAGAAGATTGCCCACACCAACGCAGAAAATGGACCAAAGTTGCAGCTAGTGTCAACAACTTCAAATAGAATTTCCGCCAAAAATAGGCTCTGGAAAGTATGTAGTTCGGGAATTGATGAGGAAACTGGCACTGCATTCAAGACTGATGTCCTGGAGCCGGCGGTTGCTGTGGTTGGGCTGCTTGAGTCTGGCCAGGGAAAACGAATCCGGGAGGAAACATCGGCATGCCATTAGGTAGTGTCGGGTAAGGAAATCCAGGCATCGAAAATGGTGGCACAATAGGAGGAACAGTGGTTTGGGTGTTGAAGTTCTCGTTTCGATCACTGTCTCGACGGTTGTCTCGATCACGACGATGGCGTGGGCCATCATCATCTTCACGATCCCGCCCTGATTTTGGCCCGTTGCTCCCGCCCTTATCAGTTTGCATACGCCGGCTGATGGCCTTCGAAGAAACACCTTGACCGATTTCGATATCGGGTTCCTCAACGACCATACCAGGTTCGATGGGTTTTCCTCCACTTCCACCATACTCAGCATTCAGCATCCACTTACGATCAGCATCAGTAAGCTTGCTGATGGGAATGATGCTAACACCGGTCTGATAGTCACTGCAATCACGAGGCCCAAACCCCACACCCCATCTGGTCTATTAAAGTTAGTTGTGCGCTCTGAGTGCTCCTGCAGTATGAACGAGGACATACCCTCAATTGTGAATCCGGGGACCTATTTTTTTCCATTGAGTCTTTAGCTGCAATGGCATCTTCACGACTAACCATCTTCACAAAGGCATGGCGCTTTTCTTTGTTGACGATACAAGTTTGTACTGTACCAAATCGATCGAAGATGCTTCTCAATTCCTGTTCAGATGATCTAAATAATTAGCGAGGCTACAGGAAAAGGGGTAGGGGTAGATGTGCGAGACTTACGTGACTCCTCCAACGAAAAGGGTGCGGCTGAGAACTATCAACTTCGTTAGTCGCAACACTAGATACTGTATCGAGGGATGTTAATGTATTTTACCCTTGATGTTTCCCCTGCCAATCGAATCATCATGTCCTACCCACTTCTGGCCATGGCCGTAGGACGGCGGCGGACTTGGGCTTTGTCCTCGTCGTGGGGGGCTACGCTGGCGATAGTCACTCCCACGACCCCGACTTCCCCGACTACGACCCGGTGATTCTCTATCGTATTCATAGTGTGGCTCATCGCGACGTCGTGCAGCCGGGGAATCACGAGCATTCCAAGCACGCGAAGGAGATGGTGATCGAGAACGCCGGCGATAGCGGCCTTGCGGCGATTTCACAGCCTCATAGCCACTACGGTCACGTGATTCTTCAGTTCTTGAACCCCATGCATTCTGGGCATTTTGGGTTTGATTCTGGACTGGAAACTGGGAAGGGGGAGGAGGAATGGCCCCTGGACCCATGGCAGCTATAATACCAGCGATTTTATCGGGTGGAAAGCCCTGATCCGCCAGCGCCTTTATCAACATCAACTGCTGCTGAAAACCCGCAGCAGGGACTACTGGCGCAGCTGCAAAAGGAGTGGATTGATTACTAGCAAAGTTCTGAGCAGCACTATTCGGTCCTTGTCCTTGTACAGGCGGTGCGAAGGCTGCTGGCACGTTTACAGGTGCTTGAAAAGGCGGGAATTGCAAGGGCTGGTTCAGAGTTGCACCAAGCGGTGCTTGCGTGTTCTGCGCATTTGATACATTGTATAGGCTATCCTGATTTGAAGTACTGGGGACTGCGGGCATAGGAGGAGCCGTATTATTCTGTCGAGCCATGTTTGCGAGAGCCTCCAAAATTGACGATGTGTTGTTCGGCGTCGAAGCTGCCGCTGGTGCGCTCGGCTGCTGCATGCCTAGTGTTTGCTGGATGTGTGAAGGGGGGCTTCCTGGAGGTGTTGTTGACATATCTACACGCATGAGAAAGTAGTCAGATAATGCAATAGTGGGCTTTTCAAGGGGCATGGTTGTTGGCAGCCTTACTTTGGGCCGTCATGGACGCAGCCAGTTTCTCCTTGAATGTCGTGAGCATCTGTAATGGGAAGGTTTGGCCTTTCTCCCAGATATCAATGAGTTTCTTAATCTTCTCCTACAGAACCAAACACCAAGTAAGTGGGGGGTTCATCTCTAGGGGGGCAGGGCACAATAGATCTCGATTTGAGGAATACATGTAGAGCTAATGTCATGCGAACATCGCCAGGTTGGATACTACTGAGTTCAAGCATCTGAGCGTACCTTTTGGTCATCAGGGGCCGATTGTACGATATCGTTCATCAGGACGGGAAGAAGCTCCTTTACTCTATGGACACCAGCAGCAAATGTACCATCTTGGGCAGTACTGGTGATAGGTTGAGATGCGACTTTGGCCTGTTCGGTCCACTTTCGAGTTACAGAATCTACGACGTATAGCACGCCAAGTTTGTGGGTTGCAGGAGCTTTCTTGAAATGTGTGTATAGTTTTTGGATGAGGACGGATTCAGACTGCGGCGCCAGGAGGTCAGTCAACGATGCTCCGGGGGAGGGGGGAGGGGGGAGAAGTCGAGAAGCAGTCTACATACCTGAACATTTGCTGTGCAGAGATTTGTAATGCTGCTGATTCGAGAACCGGACACTCCTGGTGGTTTTAAAGACAGCATGGCTTGCAGGCCAGCTTCTAGTTCTGCTACGGCGGAAGACATGATGACGAAGGAAAGCGTCCAGCAGAAGTCAAAGTCAAGAAGTACACCTGTTGGTGGTTGCACCAGGACAGATCGATAGTCTACTTTCTATGCCTGCTCTGCTCTGTTGTGCTCTTCACCTTTGGAGCCAGCAACACGGAGCTACGATGAAATAAAGGTGATCTACCAGTGGCGCGACTACGAGTGCGACCGTAGAGGGAGACGTGAAGCTGCGCGCAACTCCAGCAACAGATTAAACGACAGAGAGAGGACGGTAGAAGCTACCCGAACAATTCTTCTTCCAGTTTCGGTGTCCTGTGCGGGAATCTGAATATGTGAAGATGTGGGTTGGTTGTGTCGAGGGAAGACTCAACGAGGTTTTGTGCCAAAACCCATGCCTGAGGCATGGACAAGTATGTGTATGGGTGAGTCACGTTACTTGCTCCATGACTTTTGATACCACAAAGAATATTGGCATTATAAAACATTATTTCGAGCTATAATAAAACCTAACACCTACATATGGAAATCTAAGCTATAGCAATACCCAACCTATAATATTAATGTTTTTGGAAACCAAGGCAATAATCGTGGGTCTAGAAATTGGTATATAAATATAATATATGCATATATATATATTTTTAGGACTTTCATAAAGCTTAAGTATAATTAACTGAAAGACATCAATCTTCTATTCCTGCATTAATAGCAATACTTTTGATAATGATATAAATCCATCTCTCCCCAGGCTATTGCTATATGGAGGTTTGACTATACACGTATCCTCTAGAAGCTCTGCCCGCGTTGCCCCAAGGACACCCGGAAGCCATGTTCAACAAATCCCTACGAAGTGCAAGGCACCAAAAGTCGGGGAATCACAAATGCGTGCATAGAATAACAATCCCAATACCATTCACTATTTAATAATACAGACGGCCGCCGCATCGTCCCTCGTCCGGCGTCCCGATTCCCTGTAGGAAATTTTCTTCACACAAGACCGGACCGAGCCCGAACAACCACCGAGCCACAAGAACACCCTAACCAGCCGAGCTGCCAAATTCAACACTTTCCATCTCCGTTCCCATCCTAGGTAACTCCTTCACATCACCATGGCATCTGCACTTCGTTTAAGCAAATCGGCCTTCAGGGCTTCACTTAATACGCCTGCTTTCGCTGCCAGATCCGCTGCCTTCAATGGCTTTCGGTGTTATTCCTCGTCGAAAACCCAAGTGAGCAAGCTTCTTCGCCCATTCCATTGAAAAATAATGATCCTGACAGCTCGGCGGCAGACTCTGAAAGAGCGATTCGCAGAACAACTTCCAGAGAAGATTGAGCAGATCAAGAAGCTCCGCAAGTAAAGATTGCTCCCCCCCGATCGCATTCACACCTTAACACTGTCTAGGGATTACGGATCCAAAGTTGTTGGTGAGGTCACCCTCGACCAGGTCTATGGTGGTGCTCGTGGCATCAAATCATTGGTATGGGAAGGATCTGTCCTCGACTCCGAGGAAGGGATTCGTTTTAGAGGAAAGACAATCCCAGAATGTCAGGAGCTTCTGCCAAAAGCACCGGGCGGAAAGGAGCCCTTGCCAGAAGGTACGATTAAAAACATCCGTCGGTCGCATTCAATTACTGACCCGCGAAGGTCTTTTCTGGCTTCTCCTGACAGGTGAGGTCCCCAGTGAGCAGCAAGTCCGAGATCTTTCCGCCGAATGGGCTGCTCGTGCAGATGTCCCAAAATTCGTCGAGGAGCTCATCGACCGTTGCCCAAGTGACCTCCACCCCATGGCGCAGTTTTCTATCGCTGTTAATGCTCTCGAGCATGAGTCTGCCTTTGCAAAGGCTTACGCGAAGGGAATGAAGAAGACCGAATACTGGGGACATACTTTCGAGGATTCTATGGATTTGATTGCCAAGCTCCCAACCATTGCTGCAAGAATTTATCAGAACGTCTTCAAAGGCGGTAAGGTTGCTCCGGTCCAGAAGGACAAGGACTACAGTTTCAACTTTGCCAACCAACTCGGGTTCGGAGAGAACAAGGATTTCATTGAATTGATGAGACTCTACCTTACGATTCACACCGATCATGAGGGAGGAAATGTCAGCGCCCACACAACACACTTGGTTGGCAGTGCGCTCAGTTCTCCTATGCTATCCCTTGCCGCTGGTCTCAATGGTCTGGCTGGCCCTCTCCATGGTTTGGCCAACCAAGAAGTCCTGAATTGGCTTACCAAGATGAAGGCAGCCATTGGAAATGATCTTAGTGATAAGGCTATCACCGATTACCTGTGGACTACCTTGAAATCTGGTCAAGTTGTTCCCGGATACGGTCACGCTGTTCTTCGCAAGACTGACCCCCGTTACATGGCTCAGAGAACCTTTGCGGAGGTATGATTATACAGACTTTATATTTCGTAAGCCATTCTCTAACTTATTCTAGGCACACCTTCCCAATGATCCTATGTTCCAATTGGTTAGCCAGGTTTACAAGATCGCTCCTGGTGTCCTCACCGAGCACGGAAAGACCAAGGTAAGAAAGATTTCGGACTATATTCTCGTCCACCTGGACTGACGGTTGAAAAACGCAGAACCCTTATCCCAACGTCGATGCTCACAGTGGCGTTCTTCTCCAATATTATGGTTTGACTGAGGCTAATTACTACACTGTCCTCTTTGGTGTTTCTCGAGCCATTGGTGTTCTTCCTCAACTCATCATCGACCGAGCAGTAGGAGCACCAATCGAGCGACCCAAGTCATTCTCTACGGAGAAATGGGCCGAGATTGTCGGTGCTAAGCTATAGAGCCCGATTTACTATGGGTGGAGGAGTGTATGAAATGAAATGGGATAGACTGGGACGGAGCAATAGCGTGGTGACTGTGCTTCATTTCCAAAATAGTGACATTTTCCTCGTATCAGTTCCTAGCTATGTACATGTATCATTTATCATCATCGCGCACACTCATATCCTACGTGAAGCTGCACAGAGCGTGGCAAGGGAAACTAAACACGACTGAATTTTTTTATTTTATAGAAATGTTCATTGTTATTGTTGTGAAAAATTGAACGCTAAATTGAGACATCATTGATTAGTATTTGGAGTCGTTGAGCTCAACGCGAGCAAAAGCGGTTAGCAAGTGCAAGCCAACATTTCGCCGAAGCTCTGGTGGCTTGGGAATACACGGACACGCAAAGTCAAGTCTCGGACGAAACAACAAATTCAAAGGGGATTTCAATCGCTTACTTTTCCACCTCCCACACTCACACACTCCCACACTCCCAAAGTCGTAGTCAGAATTTACGAAGGACCGCTTATCGGAGTCGGACACCGAAACCCAGAAGTCCAGGCGCATTTCCATCGCCGAAAAACCGCTACCCCCTTACACCTACGCATACTTACCCCCACGACCGGACCGGTCAGCTTCTGATTATCACGGCTGAGCCTCAGTTTGTAAATTGTCAGCTTCGAAAATTCTGCTTCCATCCCTCACTTCACCACTCTCCCACTCTCCTACTCTACAGCTTCATCGCCCACCCTCCCAGGTAACTTCGGTTTCCATCCGCAAAGAAGCAACCGTTTTCCCTTGGTCAGGGTCTCAACACGAACCTCCGGCGAGATGTCCGTCGCCAAACCCCTTCCCGAGAAGAAACCCGTCAAGTTCAGCAATCTTCTCCTAGGAGCCGCGTTGAATATGTTTGAAGTAACTACACTGGGACAACCTTTGGAGGTTACCAAGACCACAATGGCCGCGAATAGAGGCGATTCATTTGCCGGAGCATTGACAAGAATCTGGGGCCGAGGTGGTGTTTTGGGCTGTCCGTATCCCCTGAGAGCATCGTAATAAGACATTACCTAATCATCTTCACACAGTTTATCAAGGTCTGATTCCGTGGGCTTGGATCGAAGCTTCCACGAAAGGAGCTGTTCTCCTCTTCGTCGCCTCCGAAGCCGAATGGTATGCTCGATCCTTCGGCGCCTCTGATTTCACGGCGGGTATCAGTGGCGGCGTTGCTGGAGGAGTGGCACAGGCTTATGCGACCATGGGATTCTGTACCTGCATGAAAACGGTGGAAATCACCAAGTCGAAACTTGCTGCTGCCGGTGTCAAGCCTCCGGGAACTTTTGCTACCTTCATGGATATCTACCGCAAGGAAGGTATCAAGGGAATCAATAAGGGTGTCAATGCTGTTGCTATTAGACAGATGACGAACTGGGGGTCTAGGTTTGGATTGAGTCGGTTGGCAGAGCAGGGGATTAGGAAGGTAACTGGCAAGGAGGACGGAGGCAAGCTGAGTGCATGGGAGAAGATCCTCGCGTCGGGCTTGGGTGGTGGTCTCAGTGCTTGGAATCAACCTATTGAGGTCATTCGTGTTGAGATGCAGAGTAAGACTGTGGATCCCAACCGACCCGCAAAGATGACCGTGGGTACTACCTTCAAATACATCTACGCACAAAATGGAGTTAAGGGGTTATATCGTGGCGTTATGCCTAGAGTTGGTTTGGGCGTTTGGCAAACAATCTGCATGGTTGCTATGGGCGATATGTAAGTTTCAGATCCCCTCTTATGCGGAGTATCTGGGGTAATTGAGGTCACTAACCTGTGGTAAAAATAGGGCAAAGACTTATGTCGAGAAGCTGACCGGAGAGACGGTTACGGCTAAGCATTAATGGCGTTCAGAAGGGTTTTGGGTGTTTTGAATGTTGAAGACACATACCTTGTTACGTACACCATCCAGCGCAAATATACTTTTTCCGGGTTTGGATTTTGTGTAGACCTCGATAAGTAGATTGAAGGGGGTGGTGGTTTGACACAAATTTCATATTACTCTTAATTACGTTCATAGACCATGACTACATACATTTACTTGGTTCCGCTTGCATTACTATCGTCTAATGTGTAAATCCCTCACCCAGAGTAGCCCTCTTTGACTTGCAAACTCTTTTGAGGCCTCTTCCTCCAAACTGTGTCTAATACCGACCAGATATTTCTTCTTGGCGCAAGCCCGATAGTCCTCCTGTAGATAGATTATGGTACCCCAAGCCCTCGGCTTGAGCTTCTCGCGACCAAGGTTGCTGCTTGCTACCCCTGTATCGATAGTTAGACAGAGTGTTTGATAGCGCATCTGATACATTGGAAGAAGAGAAGCTTGTCTTGTAGAGTCTGAGAGGAAATACTAGGCTCTAAATGAGGCACTTCAAGTATGCGTCGTAATACCTGTACCTCCTAATATCTAGCCATGTTTCGGAGAACAACAAGGTTGTTGGGTGGGGGGGATTGGGATTGGCTTTGATGGATGGTTTGGTGGTAGCTTACTATTTAGGGTTATAGCGTGTGGAACTGGATTGCACGAGGCCGTCAATCCTATCGCCTTTGACAACACAAGGCTGACAATATTGTGAATGCGGAGACTACACAAAAAAACGACAGCAGGGAATTTTACGTGGTACAATGGAGTCTAGAGTGGAACCAACGTTGTAAGCTACCATGAACCCGGATGTGAATACGCAACTTGAAGCTATTGTAGTATTTGCTGTACCTAGTGTTTTTGATGAGAGAATAAGACCATCGCGGGTTTAGCTCTACCCAATTCCTTACTGCCGTTCTGCAGCTAGCTGCTCAACTAATATTGTTACCACGTATCCACCAGCTCCCCTCAGTTCCATCATTTGAATCGAAGGATGGCCCCGATCCCACTTGTCCTCTGCTTCTAGAAGCCACGACGACTATCATATATGTCTTGGCAAGAGGCGAAAGTGCCTCATCGTCAGGGCTCTGGTGTCGTAAGTAGTACGCTGCCGCTAGTCCAAGGCCCAGCGACAACAACATATAACAGATATATACTCATGGCCGTATTGCAGAAGCGCGCAGGCTAAGGTTTCACATACCAAAGCAGCCACGGTCGTGGAGATGTTTGTTTTTGTTTCACACGGTCACCGCACGGTTTGTCGACCCAAAGCTCCATGGAGCCCCCTGCGATGGCGGGACGGAAGCCCCCCTGCACGTCCGGGCCCCGTGTGTGTATCTCCCGTATCTGGGCATCGAGGTATCTACAGCCAATCACAAGCGCCAATTGACCCGCTGACGAGCGACCCGCCCAGAGTCGCCAGGCCCAATCGGGGGTAGCATTGGCGTGCAGGAATGAATAATCTGGCTTGGCAGATCAACGGTAATTATTGCTCTCGACTGTTACGTCGACCTGCAGAGGCCCCGCTAGCAGAGGAAGAACACCACACAACATACAGTGCAGTGCAGTCACACATGCCTCGAGGAATGGGTGCTGGTGAGCGTTGGTTTGGTTCGCGCGACGATGGTGCCATCTGCTGATAGGCCGGTTCCATGCCTCAACTTTTGATAGCCTTGCATGGCATGGCTAATTCTTTGCTGTCATCTGCGTTACCGTATCTGCTGCTGCTGCTGCTCTACCCCGAGGACGTCTTCTTCCGATACTGTACCTCTGGAAGGTGTGGAGATCTGGTTATTCCGACCTACGGCATGGGCCACCCGGATCATGGTGCATGCTTTGACGGTTTCGTTTATGATGAGGCATATTATGATTTAATGTTATTTCTTATAGCGACAGGATTCCACTTTTTACCTCCCCCTACCACCTACCCTGTTATGGTTTAGTCGCGGGATACGCGAGAGAAGTAGCGTGCTTGCTGGAGCTTGCCCCAGTAGGAGTCGAGCACAATAAATACAGCCCGACTCTTCCGTTTGGCACAAATCTTTTTTGACCTTTACCCACGCCCGACCTCGCCGTATCCTCATCCATCCTCAACACCTCGAAGTCCGCCTGTACATTGGTCATTGGTCACGTCCCCCCCCCCCGTTACGATTGCATCTGTGTCGTGGTGTCTTCCTCTCCTCTTCACCTACCTACCTAAGGTACCTAGCGCCTATTAATCACTCATTCCTATCGGTCGCCAGCTACCATTTCTTCATCACCATTTTTTTTTTCCCCTTCAGTATCTCTCCCCGTTCCATTGGGATCTTAATCTTCGATTCTGAGGTAGCTTGAGCGGAGCTCATCTATCGCGATGGCTGATACTACCGCGACCACGGGTGCGACCGGCACTCACTCAAGTAATACGTCGTCCGACGCGCCAAATCACCTCAACACCAACATTGAATCGGGCCAATTCGATGAGAAGGCCACTCACCATGATACCGCTGCTCCTGTCACTAAGAAGCCCGAGGATGAAGAGGAGGACGAGGATATGGATGCGCTGATCGACGAGCTCGAATCGCAAGATGGTCACCAAGAAGAAGAAGAGGGTGAAGCCGATGCCAGTCCTGGAACCGGGCGTACGGTCCCTGAAGACCAGCTGCAAACCGATACCCGTATTGGTCTCACCGATGCCGAAGTTCACGTCCGTCGAAAGAAGTACGGCATGAATCAAATGAAGGAAGAAAAAGAAAACTTGATCCTCAAGTTTCTTGGGTACTTCATTGGTCCGATTCAATTCGTCATGGAGGTATGTCATTCGTCAGTTTCGTTTCCCATTTGGCCTCCTATCAATCGCCCTCGACTCTCATTTAGCTGGCACCGCTGTCTACTCCTGACGCGCCCTGCCTCTCCCCACGAGCAAGCTCTGTCAATCCTATGCGACTCAGCAGATCTTCCCTCTCCGCCTTGAATATCAGGCCGCAAGACGCGATATTTTGCTTGTTCCTTTTTTTTCTCCCCCTAGGTGATCCGTGCTGACAACAATGCTTTTAATAGGCTGCTGCTGTTCTCGCTGCGGGTCTCGAAGATTGGGTGGATTTCGGTGTCATCTGCGCCTTGTTATTGCTCAATGCCGCTGTGGGTTTTATCCAGGAATTCCAGGCCGGCTCGATCGTCGACGAATTGAAGAAGACTCTTGCTTTGAAGGCTGTCGTTCTCCGTGACGGCCGTCTCTTCGAAGTCGAGGCTCCTGAGGTTGTCCCTGGTGATATTCTCCAGATCGAAGAGGTAAGCAATTGAGGTGCACGAGTCGCGTGAAATGCTGAGCACAAAACTAATTGTACTGATGGATAGGGTACCATTATTCCCGCTGATGGCCGCATTGTAACCGATGATGCTTTCCTCCAAGTCGATCAATCTGCCATCACTGGCGAGTCCCTCGCCGTCGACAAGCACAAGGGTGATCAATGCTATGCGTCCTCTGGTGTCAAGCGTGGTGAGGCCTTCATGGTCATCACTGCTACGGGTGACAATACGTTCGTTGGTCGTGCCGCTGCTCTCGTCAACCAAGCTTCCGGCGGTACTGGTCATTTTACCGAAGTCTTGAACGGTATTGGAACGGTCCTCCTCATCTTGGTCATTTTCACCAACTTGATTGTCTGGATCTCGTCGTTCTACCGCTCCAACCCAATCGTTATAATCCTCGAGTACACTCTCGCCATCACCATTATTGGCGTACCCGTCGGTCTTCCCGCCGTCGTTACTACCACCATGGCTGTCGGTGCTGCGTACCTTGCCAAGAAGAAGGCTATTGTCCAGAAGCTGTCCGCCATTGAATCTTTGGCGGGTGTCGAAATCCTCTGCTCTGACAAGACTGGTACTTTGACCAAGAACAAGCTCTCGCTCGCCGAACCCTTCACTGTCCCAGGTGTTGAACCTGACGACCTCATGTTGACGGCTTGTCTCGCTGCTTCCCGCAAGAAGAAGGGTATCGATGCCATTGACAAGGCTTTCCTGAAAGCTCTCCGATACTACCCACGGGCAAAGTCCGTTCTTTCTAAGTACAAGGTCATTGAATTCCACCCCTTCGATCCCGTCTCCAAGAAAGTCCAAGCTGTTGTCGAGTCACCTCAAGGTGAGCGCATCATCTGCGTTAAGGGTGCCCCATTGTTTGTCTTGAAGACCGTCGAAGAAGATCACCCAATCCCTGAAGATATAGATCAAGCCTACAAAAACAAGGTCGCTGAATTCGCTACTCGTGGTTTCCGTTCTCTCGGCGTTGCCCGTAAGCGTGGGGAAGGTTCCTGGGAAATTCTTGGTATAATGCCTTGCTCGGATCCTCCTCGTCACGATACTGCCCGAACGATCAATGAAGCCAAGACTCTCGGTCTCTCTATCAAGATGTTGACCGGTGATGCTGTCGGTATTGCTCGCGAAACTTCTCGTCAACTCGGGCTCGGTACTAATGTCTACAATGCTGAACGTCTTGGTCTCGGTGGTGGCGGTGACATGCCTGGTTCCGAGGTCTACGATTTCGTGGAGGCTGCCGATGGGTTCGCGGAGGTCTTTCCCCAACACAAATACAATGTAGTCGAGATTCTCCAGCAGCGTGGTTATCTGGTTGCCATGACTGGTGACGGTGTCAATGATGCTCCATCTCTCAAGAAAGCTGATACTGGTATTGCCGTCGAGGGTGCTTCCGATGCTGCCCGTTCTGCCGCCGATATTGTCTTCTTGGCTCCTGGTCTCGGTGCTATCATTGATGCTCTCAAGACCTCCCGACAGATTTTCCACCGCATGTACGCTTACGTTGTCTACCGTATTGCCTTGTCCATCCATTTGGAAATCTTCCTTGGTCTCTGGATCGCTATCTTGAACCGATCCCTCAACATTGAGTTGGTTGTGTTCATTGCCATTTTCGCTGACGTTGCTACTTTGGCTATCGCCTACGATAACGCCCCCTTCTCTAAATCACCAGTCAAGTGGAACCTACCGAAGCTATGGGGAATGTCCGTTCTCCTAGGTATAGTCCTCGCCACTGGTACCTGGATTACTCTTACTACCATGATCGCACGTGGCCAAGATGGTGGTATTGTACAGAACTTCGGTATCCTCGACGAAGTTGTCTTCTTGGAGATATCTCTTACTGAGAACTGGCTCATCTTCATCACTCGTGCCAATGGCCCCTTCTGGTCTTCTATCCCCTCGTGGCAATTGGCTGGCGCCATTTTGGTCGTCGATATTCTTGCAACTTTCTTCACCCTCTTCGGTTTTTTTGTGGGTGGCCGGACTTCCATTGTCGCTGTTGTCCGTATCTGGATCTTCTCTTTCGGCGTCTTCTGTATCATGGGAGGAGTGTACTATCTCCTCCAAGACAGCGTTGGGTTCGATAACCTCATGCACGGAAAATCACCCAAGAAGAATCAAAAGCAGAGGTCATTAGAAGATTTCGGTAAGTCCGGCATAATATTCCCCGTTCTATAAGCATAACTAATCTGTTTCATAGTCGTCTCGCTCCAGCGTGTCTCCACCCAACACGAGAAGTCCGCATAAGCCGATATCTATCGGTGAACACGCACATGGCATTTTGAAATGTGTGCTTCATCGATGGCCTTCTTTGCTGTGTTTGCGTGCGCCTTGTCTAACATTGTACATTAAGATGGACATGACGTTCTTCAGACCAGTTCCCATTTTTAATTCAAGATCTTACCCGAACGGCTTCGTAGCCCAAAATTGCTACTTGATAGCGATTGGTACAAAGTTTTGGGGGGAGTGTGTAGAGGCGTCCCCATACCCATGGCACATGTTTTCTTAAGAGTCTTAATAATTAAAATAAATAAATAAACGACATTGCTCCTGTCGGTATCACCAAAGGTGGTGATAATATCAATGATATTGGTGTTGAGAATCAGTATTTGTGAAATGTGTAATTGAGTCTAGGGCTAGAAGAGAGGTAGGAGGAGGACCCCCTTATATACCCAAGGGGTGCCTCCTGGTAAATCCTATTGATCCACAGTTAACCTATATGAATCATACGGATTCACCCATAGAGCCCAAAGGGGCGATAAGTGAAGCTATTCCCACTTATGCCCCACTATGGGGACCCATAGTACTTCTATGGCCGAAGTCGACCCATATAACTCATAATATTGTTCCCAGCTCCCTTGGGTGAACATATTTTGACAGCCTAGAAGTCGTGAAGCACATTTTGTGTCCACACTTATTGCTGAGACGATCAGACTTGGAATTTGCGAGTAAAGAAGAACTAGTAGACCTTCACTTCACTTGGTATTGTGCTACAGCCGATATTCAACTCTGCTGAATAATAACAGAGATTATAGAGGGTTTGCTTTTCTATTCGTTGATCTCGGCGCTAGCTGGATCAGTTGGAATATAAGATAATATGATTGGATTTTGAACAACGATGAATCAGAGTTTTATATCCTAGTGAAACTATAAAATACAAGAGTTGATAACAAACCCACCGACTCAAGAAGAGCAAATGAAGATAAAAAGAACGAAACCAAACTTACTTCTTTTCTCTTGGTGCCTTGGTGTGGGGCGGAGCTACAGTACTTGGACCGAGGTCCACCAGGTAGGTGGGTTTCGAGTCTTGTGTTCAAGTCCCGGCGATCCCACTGCACATGCAAATGCATGATCCATCAACTTCAGATCCCTCCAAATCCAATCTTTGATTTCCATCTCATTCACTCTATTGAGTATATTACATTATATATTCTATCGACTCTAAAATCTCTAGTAAGCGTCTCCCCAGTTCCCTTGGTCATTTTCCCCTTGCTTACTTTTCCAGCCCTCTATTGTTTCGTCTCATCTCCCAATTTCGAGCAAATATGCCTCCACTGCCCCAGGACCCAGATACTCTTTTGAAAGTCCTCCGAAGTCCTCCTCCACCGGGTTCTCCTTACTCTCTGCCAATCGCCAACAGCAAACGCGAAGGCCGCACTGCTGTCTATAGACATTGGCGCTTTGTTGATACACCATTGATCCAGACAATTGACCCGTCCATTCTTACGGCCCATGATGCCTTTGAGGCATCTGTCAAGAAGAGGCCGAATGCGAGATGCCTGGGAACGAGGCCTTGGGATCCAGTGACGAAGACGCATGGAAAATATCAGTGGTTGACATACGCTGAGACGGCTCAGCGTAGGAAAAACTTCGGCGCTGGTGTGGTTGATTTGCACAAGAAGGCAGGGATCACAGAAGATAAATACGGCGTTGGGCTATGGTGTCAAAACAGGGCAGAGTGGCAGATTTCTGGCGAGTATTGTTTAGAACAGGACATTGAATATCGAAATTTGACTAACATTCTTGCCAGACTTGGGTTGCATGTCCCAATCCCTCTTTACTGTCTCCATCTATGACACGCTCGGACCTAATACTACCGAATATATCATCAACCATGCAACTCTTGCTTGCGTGATTACAAGTCTACCACATATTCCAACTTTGCTGAAGCTGGCACCCCGCTTACCGACCCTGAAGCTCATCATTTGTCTGGACCCCCTCGATGCTGGCGAACAACCAGGAAACTCGAAGGCTGCGATTTTGAATGCCTTGGCCGCGGATACTGGAATCTCGATCCACTACATTGGAGATGTAGAAGCGATTGGAGCTACATCTCTGGCGCCAATGAATCCACCTAGGCCTGAGGATATCATCACTATTAATTACACATCTGGGACTACCGGGAACCCTAAAGGAGTGGTATTGACCCATGCCAATGCCGTCGCAGCTACAGTCTCTGCCCTAATTACAGCCGATCTGTATCCGTCTGATGTATTCATGTCCTACCTCCCACTTGCACACATCTACGGACGAGTTGCCGAACACGGTTGCCTCGCTTCCGGTAGTGCCATTGGATATTTCCGTGGTGATATCCTTGGTCTCGTTGACGACTTGAAGATCCTCCGTCCCACAGGATTTATCTCAGTCCCCCGTCTCTACAATCGATTTGGTTCTGCCCTCAAAGCCGCTACTATAGAAGCCCCTGGCTTTAAGGGGGCACTTAGTCGACATGTTATTGACAGCAAGCTTGCTGCTATGAAACTCCCACCCGGCCAGGCATCCAATAAGCACGCCATCTACGACCGCTTTTGGACTCCTAAGGTAACTAGCGCCTTTGGGCTCCAACGATCTCGTAGTATGGTCACTGGATCCGCGCCAATCGACCCTAGTCTATTTCAATTCCTTCGCGCAGCATTCGGGAATAACTTTATCCAAGGCTATGGCTTGACCGAAACATATGCTGTGTCTCTTGCCCAAGAGAATGGGGACTACTCTACCGGAAATTGTGGTGGTGTGATACCTGTTATGGAATTACTCCTTCAATCCGTTCCTACTATGGATTATCTCGTCACCGACTCTCCCAACCCACGTGGCGAGATCTTGCTCAGAGGTAATGCACGATTCCGAGAATATTATAGGAATGAAAAGGAGACCGCAAAAGCGCTAGATGCAGATGGATGGTTTCACACCGGAGACATTGGCGAAGTGGATAGCATGGGACGGTTCAAGATCATCGATAGAGTCAAGAATATTCTGAAACTGGCTCAAGGGGAATACATCTCACCCGAACGGATTGAGAATGTGTATCTTGCAAACTCAAACCTGTTGGCTCAGGCGTATGTCCACGGAGACTCAACACAATCTTTCCTCGTATCTATATTTGGCATCGATCCCGTCACATTCGCACCATTCGCAAGTGAGATCTTAAAAAAAACCATTTCCCCGACGGATCTTGCCTCTGTCAAAGCCGCTGCCAGAGATACCAAGGTCCAAAAAGCACTATTGAAGGAATTGGATAAGATCGGGAAGAAGAATAAATTTAACAGCTACGAGAGAGTTAGAGCTGTGCACTTAGACATTGAGCCTTTTTCTATTGAGAATGAGCTCTTGACGCCAACGTAGGTTTCCTGAGATTTCCCGCCCTTTTCTGTTATCTAGTCTAACACTAACTTCGAAATAAGTCTGAAGCTCAAACGTCCCCAAACCGCGAAGAAATTCCGTGTAGAAATAGATAGAATGTATAAAGAGGCGTTGGCAGAGGAGAAGTTCAAAGTTAAGTTGTAAGCTTTGTTCTGTAACAGAACTGTATTGTGCAATAACCTACACATCTATCCATCTAATTAATGTACCGATGGTACCCGAAGAGATTGGCTGGGCAAGATGTAAATATATATAGAAGTATAAATATCTATCTATATAAATATCTATCTATATAAATATCTATCTATATACAGGTCTTCATGCCGAGAATCGTGCCTGCCTACCTCGACTACCCCATGAATAACGGGAATGTAAGATCCCAGCTTATCTATTGTTTGAGTTTTAGTCCAGACAATAGCACGGTTGTAGTCATAGCCGTATTCATTATCCCTTTTGGATTACAAGAACTAAAACTCTTGACGCTGCCAATGTCGAAATTGTGGTCGAATCACTTACGTTCACTAAATTGATTGCTTTCATTTCGGCAGAGATATATAATAACTGTAATAACTGCAATAAATGTAACAACTGTAATAACTGTGTTAACTGTAATAACTGTGTTAAATGTAATAACTGCAATAAATGTAACAATTGTAATAACTGTGTTAACTGTAATAACTGTGTTAAATGTAATAACTGTAATAAATGTATATCATACATCTGGTGCACGTTCTAAGATGTAGGCCAAAACAATCAAATCACCAGCTTTGCATCTCCGTCCGCATCACCTGTCTTGATAGCATTCCCCTCCTGTCCACCACTCACTGTCGCTGCCGATGCTGCATCGAAGGACTGCTGGAAATCGCCGATGATATCGTCAATGTGTTCTGTTCCCACAGAAATCCGGACGAGATCCTCGGTGACGCCAGATGAGATTTTCTCTGCTTCTGACAGTTGCTCGTGGGTAGTAGACCATGGGTGGATAGCAAGCGTCTTCGAATCCCCTACGTTAGCCAGATTTGAAATAAGTTTGAACCCGTCGACGACCTGACTTCCTGCGCCACCGCCTTTAATTCCAAAGCTCAGAACACCACCAAATCCTCTTTTTAGATACTTCTTAGCGAGCTCGTGCGATGGGTGGCTCTCCAGACCAGGGTAGGAGACCCAAGCAACGTGTGGATTTTTCTCGAGCCATCTCGCCAGAGCTAGGGAGTTTTGAGCATGCCGTTCGGCTCGTAGGCTCAACGTCTCAATCCCTTGAATCAACTGGAAAGCTGCAAATGGGTTAAGAGAGCTTCCCAAGTCACGAAGTATCTCAACTCGGACTCTAATGGCAAACGTGATGGGTCCGAAAGTCTCCCAAAACTTGAGACCGTGGTATCCGTCCGAAGGCTCAACCATTTCAGGGAAACGCTTTCCGTTGGTGCCCCAGTCAAACTTGCCCGAGTCGACAATCACGCCCCCAATCGTGGTACCGTGGCCTCCAATCCATTTGGTGGCCGAATGAACGATGATGTCCGCTCCATGATCGATTGGACGGATAAAGTATCCCCCAGCACCAAAAGTGTTATCGACCTTGCAAAGTCAATTTTCGAGTCCACACACAGAGAGAGGTTACTTGCCACAAGTGGGACACCACGGCTATTTGACATCTCAGAGTCAGCATTGTCCTGTAACGGAAATCTTGGGGAGTTGGTAGACGTGTTCCGAGAGTAGAGTGCTCCAGGGATTTTCTAGAGGGAGAAAAATGCTTCGAGAGGTTGAGTACTCACTCATGTGCTACCTTAGCAATAGCCTCAAAGTCTGGCACATTGTATTTGGGGTTTCCAATACTCTCAATAAAGACAGCCTTGGTATTGTCATCAATTGCGGCAGCAAAATCCTCTGCCTTGTCTCCCTGGACGAACTTGGTTTTGATGCCCAATCTTGGGAGAAAGACTTTCAATTGGTTGTAGGTTCCGCCGTAGAGATTGGTCGTCGATACGATATTATCCCCCGCATGTGCTAGAGCCGCGAAGGTCATGAACTGGGCCGCTTGGCCGGAGGAGGAGGCTACTGCAGCCACCCCTCCCTCAAGAGCAGCGATTCTCTTCTCGAAGACTTCAACCGTTGGCTGGGGATGGTTAGCTAAGCCCAATCCCTCAGTGGTGGTGGGGCATGCACATTCATAATCCGGCTGTAAATATTTCCAAATTCCTTCAGGCCGAATAGCCTCGCGCCATGGGCCGAGTCGTTGAAAGTGAAGCTCTGTCCCCATCAGCCGTGCACGACAATATCACCAGGCCCGAGTTGCTCACGGTGGTGGAGTAAATGGGCACGGCTCTTGCGTGAGTTGCCGGATCGGGTTCCTGGCTTGATTGCAGTCAGCCTCGCATCAGTCCCAGGGCCATAGTGTCGTAGGGCTGCAGTGGACGTACCCAGCGTGAAGCTGCAGAGTTTCGAAATGGGTACTATCGGGAGCCATGATGCCGATTGCAGAATGTCGTTGTGGTCGTTGTGGTAGCTTGTCTTGAAGCGTTCGCGAGTAGAATTGCGATTGCAGGAGGGAGAAGTACAATATGGGGGAGAGGGGGGGTTCATGGATAGTTATACTTGGTACATGTATGTAGTGGTGGGGTCATGAAAGAAGAGAGCACGCAATCGCCTGGTCGTGGAGTAGGGCCACGGCTGGGGCCCGCTCTCTTGCGCATGTAAACAAATGCAGATGTCAAGATAGACACATGTATAAACACAAACATCCGAGTCACGTTCTTTGTCCAATAATACGTGTGACGAGCCTCGTATCGCACTGCGACCACCAAAGACGTGCATTTATCGGTTCGGGCATGTTGTACTCGAGTACTCGAGTACTATGGCACGCGCATGCGGTGTATTGCTTCGACCGATCGTGATGCACCGTAGAGCACGAGAACCAGGACCAGGACAAGTCCAAATCCAAATACTCAGGATTTCTGGGCTGCTTTCTCGAATGGGGCCGGCCTATGAGGTCTCGTTCAAGGGCCTGGTGCCACTGGATTGGTGGGCGCATCTTTGGACCATGTTAGGTCCCTCTCGGTGCAGGACTGTGCTGGTTTCAAGCTGATTTGGAAAATTATGCACTCTCTGTCTCTCCCCCTCTGCACCTGGGAGGAAATATTATTATACCAACTCTCTCTCTCTCTCTCTCTTTCTCTCTTTCTCTTTCTAACGCCGTACTTTCTCTCTCTTTCTGACGCCGTACTCTCTCTTTCTTCCCTCTCCCCTCACGCACTGGCTGCTGCTTTTTTATAAGCCTCTTGCAACGCTCACTATCTGCCTTACGTCCTTAAGAAACGCATTGTCCACAATCAAGAGAGAAGGAAGTCTGCGTCCTCCTCACTACGATCTTCGTTGGATCTCCCAACATGGCCCTCGCTCTACTTTTCCCTCTCCGAATTGCCCAAGGCGTTTTTGCCGTGATCGTCCTCGGTCTTTCAGCCTCCAGTACGATCCCTCCTCTGCTAGATGATCAGGATGAAGGACATACTGACCGCCCAACAGTTGCGTATTGGTATGATGCTGATACCTTGACTGCATCCCCCCCCTCAGATCAACTTCCTCCTCTTCGCCCCGATCTTCTCTCTCTTCTCAATCCTCTATCTCGAACTCGCTCCCCGATTCTTCGCCAGAGGTTAGCATGGGTAGATATGCCACTATATTGAGCTGGACTAATCTTGGACATAGCGTCACATCCGTATGCGCATTTCGCCTTAGCAGCAGCCAATGCCGTCTTTTACTTCGCAGGCTTCGTTGCACTCTCCGTCTTTCTTGCCCATCTTATCATGTGCAGAGGATCGGTCTGCGCGGCAGCCCGCGCTGATGCGGTATTTGGATCTTTCAACTTTCTGCTCTGGATTGGGACTACGTTGCTCCTAGTATCGGATATCGCGAAAGGTGGTACGAGAGGTATCAAGGCAGATGGTCAGCCAAAAATGACGGAGAAGCTCAACCATAGTGCTGTCTAGAGGATGCACCGGTTGGTAGAGAGTAGGCCAGACTAGGTAGCAAGCTATAGCGGCAGATGAAAAGGGACATGATGGCTAAAGTATTCGGGGACTGCCAGAAATTTGGCAGACAGCGGTTCTGTTTAGCATACTGTGTTGCTCTAACGGCCATCCCTGTGCAACGGAAAACCCTCCGTGCTGGGAAAGAATGACAGGTACTTTGCCTTCAAGCATCTTCATATCTCCTATATTTCCTTTTAAATCATATTCTGTGGCCACTCCCGGACACCCTGACCCCCTGTTACTAAAAAAATCACGTTCGAATTGTCGCCCTAAAGCCTGATTTACAACAAAGACTCCCCTTTCATAGCGTAATAAAATTCCTTTACCATCGCTCCACCACCAAGTGCCTACCATCCCCAATCTTATAAAGGGGTCTTATCCGAGCTCTCAGGCCTTACACCTATGCAGAGAATCGTGATCAGCCTTGTGGCTGCTGTGGCGCGCAAATTCATGCATGATCGCCTCTATCCCTCGAGTAGAGGCGGCTAACGCTTTTTGGTTAAAGCGGAACGACCTCCGCACCCCAGTGCGACGTTAATTTCACTTATGTAATCATTTGCGGAGCGTCACCCAGCGTCACCTTAAGCTCGGAATATGAATATATGCGGAGGTAGGTCGTGGATCGTACTTGGTGGATGTCACTGAACGTATTCCCGAGCTTGTTTAAGGAACTTTTCGCATTTGATTCGAGAGACTCTAGTAGTTCTTTGTCCATTCTGAAAGAATTATGCTCTACTTTCTTAAATATCCCAGGCCTATCGTAAAAAGGCCAACCTCCGTGTCAAGTGCTCTAATAGCACCATAGCTTCCAATCCAGCATCCCTGAACGATTGCACCCAGACAGCCATAGGCTTTGAAGGGTTCGAAGGGCTCGTTATTAGTTGGTGGAAATTCCTTCACCTCAAAGAGCGTGGCGACCTCGCCTTCAGTCATGGTAGGATACGGTAGGTGTTCCATAACAAGTGCGTATATGCAAATCCCGATAGCAAAGATTTCGCTTTGCTCGTCTGCAACCATGTTGGCATCATCGCCACCAACGGGTCTTGAGAATCGTGGTAATAATGGTGCGACTAATGTATCGTTCTTTCGGACGGTCGCACACAGATCGCAGAGTTTAACATGTCCATCGTAGAGATGAATGTTAGGGAATCTCAAATCGCTGTGCACCAATCCCAGGTCTGCCAGCACCAGCGCCCCTTTTATAATCCCTTGGACCCAGTCCAGCTTCTCTGCCCATTGTATAGGTTTTTTCTTGGCGATGGCAAGATTGTTCGAGACTACCTTCGTCAGCGAATGGTGGGAAGGTCCCCTCTGGTGCTGATAAAATCATAGAGATGATATAGGGAGGCTGGGGTGGACGCAAGTTATATGTTGTCTTTTCCCTCTCAATGCTTTCCACGCTTTCAGGGAACAAATACTGAAGATTTTTGATTCTGATATGTCGCTTGTTTGACAAGATTAGGCATGCCAGGACCACCTAGCCATAGTCTTCTAAGTATAGATATGAGAGAGAGACACGATTGATCGAAAATATGATTGTCGTTCTATGAATCTCAAAGTAAACAAAAATACAAAAGAGAGAATGAGGTTAAATCCTCGAGGCTCGAGGCTCCGCTACGTTAGCCCATTCATGCAGCCGAATGCCGTAACTTGCCCGACTCCATCTCCTCCATTCCCGACATACATCTCGAGATCGCAAACCTTCGCCATGCACATATTCACTCCCCTATCCTTCGTGCTTGCATCCCTGGGGCTCGCAACGTATATTCAAGTAACGATTCCTGCATCAGCAGCTCTACCGAATCCCAATGGCCTGCCACCGTCTACATCCGCATCTCTGACGACCCTATCCAATATCGTTCGCGCTCCTCTGCGTGCAGACAATACTTTTGAATTCCGGAATGTGAGCAGCGGGAGCTATTTGTTCGATATACATTGTCCCACGCATGCTTTCGCGCCTCTGAGAGTAGATATCCACGAAGATATGCAACTTGGGGGTGGGGAGCCGAAGCATATCACAGAAGTGGAAGCTTGGGGCACGTTTAGGGGGAATGAATGGAGAAATAAGGGAGAGGCAGCTTTTGTAAAAGAGGTCGGTGACGCTGGGGGTTCAAGAATATGGGGCCTTGAAGCCAAGGCATTGGGGGAGAAGAGTTATTTGGTTGAGAGGGCAGGCTGTGAGTACTTTGCTACTTGTATTCGAGGGTCTAACAGCTTGGTTGGCCTGGGGTTCGAATTTAGTACTAATTTCCAATATACAGTCTCGCCGTTGAGCCTTCTCAAGAACCCCATGATTTTGATAGCTGGTGTTAGTATGCTCGTTGTGTTTGGAATGCCTTATTTGATGGATAATAGTAAGCCTAGTCTCTCACTCCTTTTACCGCAGCCTTGTGTGTATGTATCTCTCGGTTCTTTGCTAACAATACTGTTCTTTTAGTGGATCCTGAAATGCGTGCTGAATTTGAAGAAAGACAAAAGGCATCTCCTCTTTCCGGGGGCCAAGCCGCTGCTAATCCATTACAAAACTTCGACGCCGCAGCATGGTTAGCAGGTTCGAGCACAAAGAAGGGTGATCCGCCTGTTGAGAGGGGGATCACTAGATGATTGACGATATGAAATCCTTACATAATTCAAGATTCGTACAAGACAAAAATATCTTGTCTTTGGTGCAAATGAAACTCTTATGTTTCAGTGACATTATATACTTGCTCAAAAGATATGATAGGCTGGTTTGAAATTCACTGCTATTGTTGCTCATCGAAAGGCTGAACGCAAAATACCAAGCGCTAAACAAGTCGTGGTTTTCATAACTTCCATGCACTATGCTTCTTAGAAATCTCCTCCCATATCTCCACCATCGTCACCACCACCGTAATCGCCATCATTCTGTTGTCCTTGATCTGTGAACAGTTAACAAGAGTGTCGTCCAGTTCCTCCAACAGACACTTACCATAACCTTGTTGATATTCTGACTGATCATGATCATCAATGGCATCTTCCAATAACATTCCACCAATTAGTCCACCTCCAAGGCCGAGAGCAGCCCCACCCATTGTTCCCAACCCGCCAGACCTTTGTGGTTGTTGTTGGGCATAAGCTTGTTGCGGTGGTCCATAGCCATAAGCCGGTTGTGGTGGGCCATAGCCATAAGCTGGTTGCGGTTGTCCATAGCCATAAGCTGGTTGCGGGGCGCCATAACCGCCTTGTTGGTATTGAGGTTGTTGTACATGACTTGACCCCGAGGCCTTTCCTAATAATTTCCCAAGAAAACCACCGGATTTCTTCTGCTCTCTTGGTGGTAGACCTTGGTACTGTTGTGACATTGGGGTTTGTTGATAGTCCTGCTGAGCATTCCTGGACGAAGAACCTCCTGCACGAGCCCGCGCGTCTTCTTCTGCTTGCAGACGTGCGGCCAATGCTGCATCATCATCGATGTTAGAACCTGGAGAGCGTGAATTGTCATATGGGTTGGTCTTGGTATCTGATAGGTGGCTGTTTGGGCCACCGCCAGAATAGCCAGGGGGTGGTCCGGGAGGTGCGGAGTCATCGTTCGGGTAGACAGGTTCAGTTGGCTTGTCCCACTGGGATTTCTTGGTGTATATGTTCACGTAGAACCTGTCGGTTGGGTCAGTATTGGTGATCGTAAGAGTCGCAGAATTCAGCTACCATTCGCTGTACTGATCGTTCCATCTTACAATAAGGGTCAGTAAGAGGTGTACAATATTTCAATGAATCTTACTGAGCTTTCCATCCTGCTGGTACCTTTGGCGGCGGTGGGCCACTTGGTGGTAGAATATCACTCATGGTTGAGGACCTTTTGTTGATATCAAAAGAGGGAGGGAGGGGTTATTACGGGTTGGCAGGTAGAGACAAGCCTATATTCACCAGGTGTGAATGGCAGATGAGTCAGTGACTATAATAGGACATAAATTATTTTTCACAAAAAAAAAAAAGATAATGTCGATCAAGCTGCGGCTGAAGGAGATAGGTATTTATTCCCCCATTGCAAATTCATATACCTATTTAAGCGGGGTTTAGTTGAAGTCAAGTAGAATTTTTGCCTTAGGCATAAAGCACAGCCATCCTCGAGTTACCAGAGCCTAGCCGGTAGCTGATTAATCAGTTCCTATAATGGGAAATGTCACGGGACATACTCTTGCTGATCACATGACCATTTTATAGCCTCAGGCATCAATCGCTAGCATATAGCAATACAGCTTTTACATCACCTTCACCTTCACAGGAAACTCCAAATTTCCTACTTAAACGTTCTATCTCAGGGAACTTGGCAAATATTATTCAAGATGAGGCTCAAAGACCTTCAACGATTAGAACTACCACCATCAGCGGACATGCATGTCCACTTGCGGCAGGATGAGCTGATGAAATTGGTAGTCCCTCGAATCCGAGCAGGCGGAGTTGATACAGTGTTTGTCATGGTGAAAAGCTCCCGCTGTCTCTGCGTCTCGGTTTTCCACATGTATAGCTGACCTTATAATAGCCTAATTTACAGCCCCCTGTTATCACGGTCGCTCAAGCCCTAGAGTATCGGTCACATTTGCAAGCTAGCGAGCCTCAAATCCAATATTTGATGTCTCTTTATGTGAGTAAGCGGGTATCAAGGCGACCTATTGATATTCTCTGATCTGATTTTATCAGCTTCATCCATCCCTTACTCCTGAAGTGATTGCCGAAGCCGCAGCCGCTGGTATTGCTGGAGTGAAACTATACCCTCAAGGTATAGCTCTGATGAGGTGATCTTCTTGTCCCGATACTGACTGATATTTGAGGTGTCACTACGAATTCGGAGTCTGGCGTCACAGATATCGAAGACTTCCTTTCTATTTTTGCAGCAATGGAAAAGCATGACCTTGTGCTGAATTTACATGGGGAAGTGCCTTACCCAAGCCAGAAGTGTTCACTCGAAGAAGAATTTCTACCTAGATTAAAGGATCTTCACCATCGTTTCCCTAAGCTGCGCATCGTTCTCGAACATTGCTCTACGGCAGCAGCGCTGGATGCTGTGCGAGATTGTGGCCCGTCGGTTGCAGGTTCGTTCTGCCTCTTGCCTCTTACCTCTGATAGTAATTTGAATTGCTGATACGCAGCGAGAAATAGCAACAATAACAGCACATCATCTTTACTTAACAGAGGAGATCAGTCGGGGAGACCCATTGGCTTTTTGCAAACCTATCCCTAAAAAGGCGTCAGATAGAGATGCTTTGATCAAGGTCGCATGCAGTGGCGATCCCAAATTCTTTTTGTGAGTTGTAAATGCCTGTGGTTGATACTTCGTAGTGACTTACCCAACTTTCAGCGGCAGCGATAGCGCACCCCACCCCTTGATATCCAAACGAACTGAGCAGCAGGTACCAGCGGGGGTATTTACGCAGCCTTTTGCCACCCAACTTGTCCTTCTAGCATTCGAAGAGGCGATAACAAGAGGGGTTATTAAAGAAAACGAAGTTACGCAAGAGCGACTTGAGCAGTTTCTAAGTCGATCTGGAAGACGTTTCTACAAGTTGCCTCAACCTAATGATGCCCAGAAAATTGTCCTGGAAAGAAAAGGTGAAAGAATACCTTTGAGTATAAGTAGTGCTGATAGTACCCTTGAGGTTGGATTGTCAAGAGCAGCAGCATTAGTCTTCAGTTTGCGCTGGGCTACTAAATAACACAACCTTCTTACTATTACACACCTAGGCACAGCGTATTTTGATTGAAAGCTTCGAGACCAAGCTAATAGCCTTAGAAGCCTCGTGTAGGCCGCGCGCCGTTCAGAGAATTCGTCTGAAGAAACAGCAGTCCGAAATGCCCACCTCAAGAACAAAACGTGGCCGTTATGGCAGTATTATATCCCCTATGAAAAAAGCCCTCGTTGATAAACTTACTGAATAGCCCTACCTATACCGATGCGAGATGGTGGACATCTTTTCTCGTCGATTTCATAGAAAGATTTCGGAACGATCCAAATCTGTAATCGTCACGGACAACGCTTCCTGGCACCATTCAAAAAATGTCATACAGATGTGTCGAGACGCAGGAGTAGTATTGGCGTTCCTATCGCCATACTCGCCTGATTTCAACCCTATTGAGAAGCATTTTGGAGTGCTCAAGAAATTTATTCCCCCCAAAAAGTGGCACGAAAACGAGGATTTTATTTCAAGGGAGTTCAAAATGTTTCTGGAGTGGTGTGTCGATGTGGTAGGTGACGATGCGCAAATTGCAGAGAATCACTTCTGTCACGCAGGGATATCTATTACATAACCTCCTAGATAAATCCTATAGAAATGAATAAATAGAGCTTAGAAATATCCTCTCGTGCTTCAAGACTCCTTTCCTACTTGCAGGAGTTTTTGGATATTGCTCACAAATTGCAGTGCGATGCCAGGCTTTACCCTATTTTTTTTATCATTGAGTCAACGGCATTCTTTGGATGCTGCAGAATGATGTTTAGTGCTAGGAACTTATTTATTGCTATTTAATTTGCAAACCGCAGCGCATTTCTTTATCTGTCGCTATCGACTTGTGTCAGGCTCCTATCACCGTACTTCTCAAGTTTGGCCTGTCTATTTCTTTTTACGTCTTTAGGATTTTTACCAGGTATTATCTCCGAGATATAAACTTTATAACAACGATAGTTAGTAGAGCTATTAGCTTTCCGCTTACGGCTATTATTTAATATTTTCTTGAAAATGTTGGTTGGAATCTTGATATCAATATTGACATCTTCTTTTGTCTCCCTCTCTTGCATGTTTCCTTTTATGTGACCGGCCATCTCTTCTAGCTGGCGTGGTTTAATCTTATGGTGGTTACTTGTTCGTCTGGCTAGCAGTGGCGTTCTTGCTTACAGTGTCTGCTTGTGCAACGATAAAGCTCGTAGATTCGGCTCTGTACAAATAAGAAGGCACTGATTCCATGTCCCTGGGAAATATTGCTCCTTTACGATAATCTCTTTCAATCAATAATAAATTTATATTGTATACATGTTAACAAAATGGATTATGAATATCATAGCGATGACTTTGACGTACCTAACCTTTGGTTTGGCGGGGAATCAGATCAAGAAGCAGGCTCTACAGTAGGCACTTCATATCAATCACTTGGTGAAGCAGGCTCTACAGTACCTACACAGAGAGGCACTTCAAATCAATCACTTGGTAAAGCAGGCTCTACAGTACCTACACAGAGAGGCACTAAATATCAATGTGAAATCTGTCTGGATAAGCTCACATCAAATCGAAACTTAAGTCAGCACAGAGATCTCCATACATGGCTGGGCGGTGCGCTTTGTTTCTGTATTCTCAAGCCTTGTGTAGAAAAAGAATTAGATACATACGAGAACGTCAAACAACGTATTATTCATCCGAGGGTTTATCATAGTCACATTGAATCTGTCCATAAATCCGAAACTCTAACCAAATCCCAGAAAGAAGGAAAATTGGAAGACAGTATAAAAGCTTTTAAGGATTTCAAAAAAAACTATAATATACAGCAAGTATGTCAAAGTAGAAAAGGAAAGAGCACTACACAAGAAAAGAGAAGCAGAAAACCCCAATTTACCTTGGAAATGCCCATATCCCGGTTGTGAAGTTACAATAGAACGCACATGTCCAAAATATCGTTTCAATCAACATAAATATAAACATCACCTAGGAACCCCCCTTTAAATTGCAGGGCCTTGTCTTGGCGCAACAAGGGTTTTATATAATAAAGCATTGTGTTCCTTTAACTAAATAAAAGCTTTGCGCTTAAAACCTTACACTCGTTTTAGTCAATATATCATTGTTTGCTTTAATTAACTTGCAACTTCCATGCCTTCTGTGACAGAATAGAGTCAAAAGACATAAATATATATATCATTACTAAGAGAATAGATGCAGAACAAATTTTCGGCTCAAACAAAAAAAAAAGCTAGGCTTCTAGTAGGACCTTATTGCTAAAGTAATGGCAATTTATTTCCTTGATGAAATATGGGGTAGTGGCTTCTGATGGACAAAGGGATCCACTTGGGCCCATGAGAAAGATTACGGAAATAGCACATGTTCCTTTCTCTCTATCACTTCTCACATTGGCGAAGTTTTGGGAACATGACGCTCTCTGCCGTACCCCTATTGGGAAATTTGACAGTAGCCACCCATCGAGCTCAACTTCGAACACGAACCACTTTTGATTTGGAGATTCCTTTAGAGATTTGGATTCGTAATGAAGTATCAAAGCCTCCTATATTTCTTCGAATCTTCCCTCAAGTCGCAGTTCACTATTCCACCATTCCACCATGCCTATTCCCGACACCGATTCGAATCTAACTCAAGATAATGGCCCTGGTTTTCTCAAACATAGTTCCACTACAGTTGAGATGCTCAAAGAGTGTAATCCTCATGCTGAACGTCACTCATATAAATAGAAATATAAATTGAAACCTTCAAGGTGTTATGATATAGTGGTTGAAATAAAATTAGACTTAATCTAATGGCTCGCGGCTCTATTTGCCATTAGCATCGTTCGTAATCGTTTTCCATCCGAGCCAAAACAAAAGAAATTCCAATAGTACAATCGCCAAGAAGATGTTGTCTCAACTCTCAAAAATGGCACATGACCTCCTACACTTGTGAGAAAATCCCCCGAATCTTAATCCGTCACCCTCCAAGAATCAAACCACTTCAGATAGCTGTATTGTTGATGTGGTCCCACCATCCCCCAAGATATCGGCATGAACAATACATAAAGCCCGATTGTAGCAGCATACAGTATACTGTAGACAGCGTATTCTAATGTCTTGGCTTGGGATCTCAGCATCCAGTCCGTGATGAAGCCAAATGTCAATATTGCGAAGTAAAGCGCTGGGTAGTAGTGGTGGACGTAAGTGACACGTGCCATTGCCACAAAAGGCATATAATGGAGGAACCATCCAATGACAGGATAGATACCGGCATAATGGATTTGATCGATATCAGCCTGTTTGAGTTCGTCGTAGCCTCGCTGCCAGCGGATTAAATACCATGTAACCAGGAGAGCAAGACCGCCGAGAGAAGTAGTTGAGCCCCAGTAGACAAGAGGATTTCCCAGTAAAAAGTACTTAACAATATTATCATCCCACCCACACATACGTAAACCAACGTTGAGGATTGGCCACTGCCAGAACTGAGAAGCCAAATCGTCCTGCTTATCAGGGTCTGGAACGAGAGCATTATTTGATGTCATCATGGCCACGTTAAGGTGGATGAAGTCCTGAAGGAAAGGAGATTTATATGCCCCGGCGTCGGCGGCAGGCACTAAAGATTTGTTAGCAAAAATCTGCATAAGCAATCAATATAGCTTACGTTTATCATTCCAATGCGCCTCTACATTCCAGTGTGTATAAACGTCCCTGGGGTTATTGTCCTTTGTGCAAGTCACTTCAATCTGCTTGAAACCCCACTGTGGTAAATTGACATTGCCAGCACGGAGATAGCAACCCAAGGTCGTATGCTTAAGTCTGAAGGCTGTGGTCAAAGTCCTAATTCTGGTGCGGTCATTTGAGGCAACATCCTTAACAACCTCAATGGTCCAGTGATCTTTATCGTCCCCAACTGTGGTGTTTCCGTAGCAAGAGACTTCCTTCTCCGCTTTCGTGATTGGAGCAGAAACCTCATGAGAATGAAGATTTCGTCCTGTTTGGGAATGGATCAACCGTAAAACTTCGCCGTCTCCTACGAACTTAGGTGGTGCTTCAGGATCAAATTCTGGAGAGCTGCGATTTGGGTAGAACCACCACTCATTATTCGCATCTTTATGGTGATAGCATGTTACTTGTTGTTGACCAGAGCCTTCGGGATAGGTTTGGACGTGTGAGTGAAGAAGGCCACCGCCATAACCCATGTTTTTTATTGTAGCTCTAGAACCATAAGCAATTTCCAGAGGACTATCTTTACCAACTTCAGTGTTACGAAGATTTGCTTGGAAGAGGGAACTCATTTGGGCGTCCCCTGGCCCACTATTCTCTAAGATAGCGAAATGAAGAGCAAAAGAAAGCATGTAAACAAGGATAGGGATGATGATCAACCCAATAACTCTTGCACCAAGGTGTGCCGCAAGATCAAGCTAGTTGAGTGTTAGCACCTTATTCCAATAAAGCGATCCGGGGGTTTTACTTTCGGCATTTTTGTGTCTCCAAACTTATTCCATAAATCTTCAATGGTATAGAGCCCGACAAGAGCGGTACAGAATAATCCTACCCACTTTACGCTACAAACACATCCAATGCTCATGCCTGTCAGGATGAGCCAGGTAAACCACTCTATGCTAAAACTTTGGTCTTGCAACCTATGAAACCTAGCCCAGCACAATACTGTTGTAAATGTGAAGCACAAGAGCATGGAATCCAAGAGGATGAACCGAGAGATGGTAGTGTAAGAGTTCTCGCATAGCACCATAAGCGTAACAAACCAGACAGCGGGTCTTTTGAGATTCAATTCTCGGGCTGTATAATAAGCCAGTGGGATACAGACCGCGCCAAAGAATGAGTTAAAGGCACGCATAAAGGTATAATTAAGCTCCTCCGGATATCTCTCTCCAGATTTGAATTCGAAAGATCCATTGTAGCCTGCGAGATATCCGGACAAGCCGACTAGCATTTTCCCAAGAGGTGGATGGACATCGAAGTAGAACTCCCGTTTGAGGTAGTGAGACCCAAATTTGCCAAAACTATTTCAGTATTAATCAGTATGTGGTCTCCCCTGAGGCTGAGAAGAAGTAAAAAAAAAAACAAAAAAAAACAAAAAACAAAAGAAAGGGGGCCAAGGCATCAATACTGAGCTTCATCCCAGGTAACAATTGGCGATAAACCAATTTTATAGAGTCGAGTGAAAAAGGCGAGTATGGTGAAGATTAGAGGTGCGATGATAAACTCCCATTCATCAAGGAATTCAAGAATAGACTGCGGGCTCTAGTGTTCAATATCGTGTTAGTGTTTTGTCCTCTCCTTGCTTATTCCAAACCAACACTGTGATTTCCTACCTTCTTTGCTTGGGTCTTCTTCTCGTCTATCTCGACCCTATTCACAAGACCGCCATTGGGTGATGTCGAGGGCACATTTCGTCGACGGATGGCCTGCGCATCAAAATCGGCGCCAGACGCAATAACGCCCTGATCTGAAGCCATATCCAGAAATGGCACTTCAGGATGAGACGCTGCAGCTGGTCTGGGAAATGCACCGTTGGATGTGCCGTCTAGGAGGAGGAAGTGGATTGGAATTGAAATACGATGTCGGGCGTAAAAGAGTGTCGAGAAGTGAAGATATGAGTTTTACTGGATTAAAAAGAGTATTAATTCACCCATGCAAACATCTCCGCAGAAGTTCATTTACTTCGAAAAGAAGGCGTTTGCGAGAAGATCGGCGGTATTGGAGTTGGTTGATTCCTGAAAATGAAGACAGAGTACGAAATCAAACGAAGACAGGGGTTACGTCGACCCAAATCAACGTAGCGCGGCCAAATATAGTCCAATTTTTCGCCCTTGCTCGCTGATATTTATTATGCGCATCTAGACAGGTATCGTTCCAATTTATATTACGTTGCAGCGAGGTGTCTAAATTATCATATCATATCATATTACATATTTTATTTACACAAGGAGTTAGATATATAACTCATCCAAAGAACGCCCGCTTCTAAGCAGAATCTAAATAGTAACACACCAGCTAGCCAATGACAGGGTTCATTCATCCTCTTGGTCTAAAGGCTTATACTGGCCGCTTTTAATGCTTCCATCGTCTCCCTTTCTATTGACCATGCGTGATATCCAGCCTCCAACTCCCTCCGAAGACTCCTCGTCTCCTCCGTATTGCGGCTTTCCGTTTTTGATGGAAACATGGGGTGGGTCAATGTCGAGTCCAGGAATGGCACTCGATGGGCCAATCCCATTTGAGTTTGCACCATAGATACCACGTCGGAGGTCCATGGAGGGCACTGGTGAGTTGCCCATCAAAGAGCCGGTCTCTGCTCTGGTTGTAGGTGTGGGCATAGCTGTCGTGGCATCACCGAAAAGCATATCCATGTCTTCTAATCGCACACCGGCCGTCTCAGGGTAAATAAAATAGACTAAAGGTTTGTTAACGTCTTGGGTGACTAACAGAGTTACAAAGTATCTTACCAACGACGAAACTCGTAGCACAGAAAAACGCATGCACGAGATATAATCGCCAACCAATCCATTCTTGAAGAACGGGAGTTAATTCTCCCACCAGCCAATTAAATGACCAGTTAGTAGCAGTTGACAAACTAGCACCCTTGGATCGAATGCTGAGAGGTAAGATCTCGGGGGGGTAGAGCCAAGGTATTGGACCCCAGCTATACCCAAATGCAGCATTATAGATCATAACAAAGATGACCACAAGGGTAGGCGTTGCGTGTACGTCTAGGAAGAGGAAATAAGATATGGCCGACAATGATACGACCATAGCTATGGCGCCGCTAAGAAGAATGAATCGTCGTCCCCATCGGTCAACAAGGTACCAAGGTGGCACAGTGGACAGAAAATAGGTGATTCCGTTAATTCCAGTCATCAGAAGAGCTTGTCGACCGACCCAACCGGCAGATTCAAATACATAAGGTGCATAATAGGATATAACGTTAATACCGTTGAGTTGTGCAAAAGCTTGAGCGGACATGGCGATAAACACGCGGGTCCGGTAGCGTCGAAACATATCTCTATATGACTTTTCACCTTCTTGTCTCTGCAGAAGAACGTCCATCTTGATTTCACGATACTCTTCACGTGCCTTGCTGTTATGGATATCACCACCTCCATAGAGGTTAGCAATTACAACGATTCCTTCTTCATCGTGATCGTTGTCCAAGAGCCACCTAGCCCTAGATTAGAACCATTGATCTCTACCAAATAAAGATAATCACATACCTAGGAGACTCAACAATGATAAGACTGCCTATGCCGAGGAGTGCCCCCATGACACATTGCATCAATAGGGGAAGCCTCCAAGAGTAGTCACTTTTGATAAAACTACAGAAATAGTCGACCCATACTGATGTTGCATAGCCAGTGATGTTGCCTGAAAATTCAATACAGGCTAACTTGCCCCTATTATGAGGAGGAGAGATTTCAGATTGGTAAATTGGCACGATGGTTGATAGCATGCCAACCCCGACACCAGCGATAATCCGGCCAAGCAACATCATCACCATCCCATGAGCAAACGATTGAAGTGCTCCTCCAACAAAGAAAATGCAAGAGCCATAGAGGATTGTCTTCCGTCGCCCGATGATATCACCGACTCTTCCCACAACGAGTGACGAGCAGAAAGCACCGATCTCGAGGATAGCAACCATAGTTCCAACTTCGGCTCGTGTTGGCTGGTTGAAAGCATCTTTGAAATAGGGGCCCCTATTGAATTATGAGCTTAATGTGATGAGGAAACCGTGCAACTCACGTTATAATGCCCGACATCACTCCTTGGTCATACCCAAACAAAAATACACCCAGGGATACAAAGATACTAGTGAAATAACTAAAAAGAACGATTAGCTACCGACACCCCGGTGTCAGATGTCAGATATGATTGACATACACCAATGGCTTGCCAGTGAGGCCATGCATTTGCCTCTCTCCGCCCGACATGATGGCGGCAATGGTATGTTCGGCTCTGCTGATATTTCGTGGAGCCGGATTTGGTATCTCAATATCCTCTTTAACGAGTCCACAGTGAAATCCTTTATGTTCTGGGTGCTCGAGTTGGTCTTGATATCGGACTCGCTTTGGGCGAGATCTTTTCGAAGTGACCCCAAAACCTTGCTCGTCCAGGGATGGTCGTAGTGTGATCTGGAATGGATCCTCAGCATCTGCGAATTGCTCGGCCAAATCCCCCGTATCACTCCACGAAAACTGGGAGCTGGGCGATGAAGCGCGCGAAAGGGAAGAGCGCCGGCTCTCTTTTTCGTCTGATTGTGTGCCCAGTAGTGCGGCCGAATGAGGGTCTCGGGGAGGTGAGGATAGCGTTCGCAGTGGTATGTTAGCAGGACGACGAGGAGCCCGGAGAGAAGAAATGATGAAGGACGTAGAGCTGATAGCAGCAGCTCTCACTGGTGTTGGTTGGATTGGGGTGGGGCCTCCAGATGACGGCCACGACACGAGACTTGGGAAGAATGATGCAGAGGTACGGTAATCCACCGGCTGCGACACGGCAGTCTAGGGTTTTAGGCACTGGGAATAACAATGGTGGGGATTGCGCTTTCGACGGGAATTCGACATGTAAAATTTCACGCTGGGAACCAAGGCAGGCAGAGCGGGACAGACAAAAGTTGCTGGTGAAGTGATCGCTAATATCGAGAGTCGGATGAAGTGACGACGTGCCCAGGACCCCTTCTCCTGACGCCCATGCCGTCTCCCCTGGGCACGTGATGCACCTGCTCCGGTATGTTGAGCGTAGATTCGACTTCTCTTGGCATCTTGTTGGAAGAGGCTCCACCGATCGGCTTTTTATATCTGCAGTATGTTATCTCGACTGGGATCCAAACTGCACCAACACGGATGGTTTGTGGTGGGAACGGTTGATCTACTTGGTAATGGTTGTAATGGTTGTAATCTACTTCATGCTCTCACCCCCCCTGCCTCAATATCCTATGGCCGATACAACGGGCGGACATGCGCACAATAAGTAATGCCACCACCATCATCATCGTTATCACCACCGCTTGAGATGCACATGGTATGGCCCCGTCATAGTGGGCATCGAGGATGCCACCGTATACCGGCATCGTCGCCATCAACCCCGAGTCACCGTCAGTGGCAATGGAAATTGGCAGGAAAAGCGCGGGTCCTCCTATCCATCCATCCCCCCATCCCCCCAATCGCCAATCTCGCTTCAAGACCCCAGCATGAATTGCTAGGCTGCGTGCTTGCAAGTATTCTCCCGCCCAGACCAACCATATGCATCGCTGCCAGCTCAATTGATACCCGGTACGAGTCCAGTGCTAACGTCCTTCCCAGACCTTGTTTGCATTGAGCTCGGGGAATTGGTCGCTCTCTGGCTTCATTTCTCCCATCTCCTCCATCGACGGCCATCTCCCGACCTGGTGCCTACCCACCTCATCTCTCCCCTTACGATTGCAATTCGACCATTCTCTTGCGACGAGAACGGACGAGAACGGACGTCCTTGCCTCGCTCTTTGCAGTCGAGGAGTGTGGCTGCCGCAGGAAGCTGCGGAGGAGGCTGGGTTCTATTATTGTTCGAGAACATCCAACAGCTTTTCCTCCAACACCATTCGGTCCATCATCAATCTTCAAGTCGCATTTGACCCTACGAGGGGACCAACACATCGAGATGGGTTCAACGCAGTTTGGCAATTTTCACGTTCGTACAATCTCCATGCGTTGTACAGCGCATGGCGCGTATGCGATGCTCGAGTCCATGAATCTTTGCTAATGACGATGTCGCCCACAGGATTTCTGTCGCGACTCGACCCTACCGGTTTGCAATGTTCGTTTCCCCTTGGTCGCATTCGATCTCGACTTCCACCCTCAGAGAGACGAAACGCTGACACATACCATAACAGCTCTTCCTACCACCTAGCAACAACAACTCTGGCTATGCGACAGCAAATCGGGGTTGCGAGCTCAAGGGAATATCATTAAGCAATGGGAGGCATTTGGGCAACCTGGGTCCGTATAATTTCAGTCATGAGAAGGCAAAGGCTTACATCCTCAGGATCTGTCCTACTGGCGGGCCTGGCGATCGCGATAACAGCCTTTTTAATATGGCGCTCAGAACGAAAACAAGCAGCTGTGGGACGAAGAGAAATGCAGCTTTTCCTCGTCGGATATATTATAATCGAAATATGTGAGATCTTCACCGTTGGGGAATTTCCCCTGGGTTCAAACGTTCGAATAGTAAGCAACTCAACCTCCTTTCCAAGGCCAAACACTGACATTATGAAAGGCATTCACGGGTATACATCTGGGCATGATAGTTGCAACGTTATGGATTCTCATGCTCAATGCTATCGTGGGTTACCAAATACTGGACGACGGAACCCCAATGTCCCTGGGCTTGATGGTTGGTTCTGCTGCAGCACTCTTCATCGGAACGGGCTATATCGCCCTCGACACGGGGTACAATTGGACAGGTCATTTCAATTCGAGCCTGTTGGACCACGGCAATGGCCAAAACCGCAATATCGCACTGTATGTGCTCTATCAACTTGCACCCTTAGTATTCTTAGTAGCATTCTTCGTCTTAGAGACAGTATTGGTCATTAGAGTCCTTGGAGAACGCAAACCCATGATCTACCTGGTTGCTGCCGCACTGCTCTTTGCGCTCGGTCAAATCTTCAACTACGTGGTCAGTGTTCATATCTGTAATGGGACAAATGGCAAAGTGGATGGGGCCCTCTTCGAAACCCTCTTCACTCTACTCTCAGTGGCCATGGTCTGGATATTCTGGTCGAGCATTACAGAAGATGACTGGCCAATGCCTGTCACGGGCACCTATTCATGACGATAATGCCGCATTGGGTACTGGAGTTTTGGGGGTCTCTGTCTTTAAGCGGCTCACGACTTTGTGGTGGAAACGATATTGTTTAAAAGCATTCTACACGATCCTTCCTGGACCAGACGCAGAAGAAGAAGCCATGGCCGTGGGTTATAGATATTTATTGCTGCCTTGCCTCGGGCGTATTCGCAGAGGTCTATATGCATTGGATTCAGCGCATTTATTGAACTTGTAAATGATTTGTGTATTGTTATTAGTATACCCAAGAAGCGCGTAATAAAAAGATCACAGTTGATAATCTTCTATTGACTGAAATATACATTTGACATTGGGCCAACCGGTTGAATGTGCAAAATATGAGATAATTTGATTTGTGTTCAGGAGGCAAATAACAAAGTATTGCGTTTTCAGTCGCTTCGAGGCTGACGCTAAGGCTGACGCAGAACTATATCTACTTTCAATCCACCTTCAGCCTTGCAATCAACAACCATATACTCCCCCCTCGCCATGGCAGATTCTGATGAAGACTACGTTACCGATGGGATCTCTGATGATGATATCGGCGCACATCAAGTTTCCACATCCATCAGTCATGGCACCAGATCAACAGGCCCAGTCAAGGGGGGGCCGTCTGACTCGACCACAAGAGAAGGAGCTAGCAATCGCAGAAGAGCGGCTTGGGAAGATATACAGAGGAGTTGGGACACGGTCGTTGAAGGGGTAGATGGGAGTATCAACTCTACCGTTGAAGGCCTGAGAGAGGCAGGGAAACGGAAAAGGTTTGTGTTGAGCATCCATCCCATTCTTCGCCTTCGGATGCCTAATTGCATTAAACTGACAGTCGTCATATACAAGACTATTACGAGATACTACGCCGCTACAGAGAGGAATTATTCGTCATTTGATCCTCATACTAGATCTCTCTTTCGCCATGGTAGAGAAAGATTTGCGTCCCACAAGATACCTACTTACGATACGCTACGCCTCTGAATTTGTAACAGAGTATTTTGAACAGAATCCCATCTCTCAATTGGGTATTATTGGTATGCGGGACGGGATAGCCATACGGATCAGTGATATGAGTGGAAACCCTACCGAACATATTGAGCGTCTGCGAACTCTCAGGACACAAGAGCCCCAGGGAAACCCCAGTCTCCAGAATGCACTCGAGATGAGCAGAGCCGCTTTATTCCATGCCCCTTCGCACGGAACTAGAGAGGTCCTCATCATATACGGCGCTCTGCTATCCAGTGATCCTGGCGATATTCACCAGACCATAAACTCCCTCATAACTGACCGTATTCGAGTCTCTGTCGTGGGGCTCGCAGCACAGGTAGCCATCTGTGCCGAGCTCTGCACCCGCACCAACTCTGGCGATGACCGTAACTACAATGTGGCCCTGAACGAACAACATTTTCGAGAGCTGGTGATGGCCGTAACCACACCTCCCGTCACCCGAACCAAGAAACAGTCTCAGTCGAGTCTCCTCATGATGGGATTTCCTTCCAGGACTCTAGGCGCTGGCAAGACAATGAGCTTTTGTGCCTGCCATAGCAAATTAAGTAGAGGTGGCTACCTCTGCTCCAGATGCGACAGTAAAGTCTGCAACCTGCCTTCTGAATGCCCTGCCTGTGGCCTCACACTGATTCTTTCAACCCACCTTGCGCGCTCTTACCACCACCTATTCCCATTGCGGAACTGGGTGGAAGTCCCCTGGTCATCCGCCGGGAAATCCCAATCTTGCTTTTCCTGTCTCGTTCCATTCCCAGAGGTGCCTGTCTCGAGAATACAAGTACAGCAGCAGCAGCACACTGGACATGTGGGGAGGGGCGGTGATGGAGAGGCCAAGGGCATGAGCGAGAGTGGGAGGTATGGCTGCGAGGTCTGTGGCAACCACTTTTGTATTGACTGCGATGTCTTTGCTCACGAGGTTGTTCATAACTGCCCTGGATGTCAGAGCGAACACAAGAGGAGCAATTCCTGAAGGGGATGGGACGGATATAATGGCCAGCAAGGGAGAGACGTCAAGCTGGACCGGCTTGACGCTAGTACCGTACCCTTTTCTAACTAAACGAAACGATAGCCTATCCTTTGAGATTCACCTTAAGTATTTGATAGCAGAAGCTGACGCATGTTAGATGGGGCTCGATCTTTAGGCGAACTTCCTTCCTGTCTCTGGGGATAATTAGAATCCTAGAGCGCAAGTTCACCAGCCATAGTTGATCTTGTTAAATAAAAGTAGGGACGGGTTCCTACATTTCAAAAGTAAAAGTAGTCTTGTTTTAGTAATTGAATAGAAGTATGACTGTATAGTGACCCACGGGCAGTGTGGTAAATTTCACTCTTCAAAACGTCTACTTAGGAAAAAAAAAAAAAAGAAAAGAAAACTATCACATTCGCTAATTACACTATGCTCGCTGCCTGTTATACCCAACGCCATGTGTAAATACTTTACGGCACGTCCTTCCCATCACCAAATAAGTACCCCGCTTCTAGACAGTAAGCCCCCCCTCCAGCCATGCCTTTCTCACTCCCCCAACATACAACCGTAGCATCAACTATCCCGCTCAGAACCCCTTCCATGGCTCCAAGAACTGCCCACCCAATGAAGCTTGCTACTAGCCCTACAACATAGGCGTAGGCGCTTCCCTTAATACCAGATCCGACAGGGGTGGTTAAAGTCAATTGTCTAGCTGTGGCAACCCAACCCCCAAAACCCAGTGCCATGGCCATCATAAACCGTGTGGCGTATAATATAAGCTTTGCTAATCGATATGGCAATAGTGGCGATGTTGCGTGAGTCCTTGACGAAAAAGAACGGGGTGTGAGTGTTGTTGTGGGAGCTTGCGGCGTCAAAAATGTCATCTGACTAAGGCCTCGCGCCGATGTATGCAACGGTTGAGAGTGGATGGCGGCATATGTAAGCGTTAGTGGGTTTATAAGGGCTGCAATAGGAGTTGGTATAATCGAGTATGCAAGTATGGTGATCAAGCCAATTAATCGGCGTGGAAGTAACAACAGAGGTAATCGGATTATTAGGGCCAAGAGTGTTGACAAACAGATGGTACCAAAGATAGTGGTCAAGGCATGATTGAGTGCCGCTACAACAACGTCTCTCGAGGTCGGTGACGGCGAGATATTGCGATGAAAATACCACTGCGATACAGTTGCCGCTGTGGTTGATCTCTGAAGCCCAGTGATAACCGAAAGTGTCCAAATATACATCATTACAAAATAAATCGCCAGCCACCAGCTCGTAGCATCGATGATGAATTTGGCCAAGGATGGTGAAGAATGGCCACCGAGGAATATTCTTGTAAACATTCCGAGCCATATCCAAGTCCACGCGATTACCAAAGCTAAAACCGCGAATCCTAACCCAAGAAGTGCAGGGTTGGCAGCGAGAACCCTTGAAGCAAATTCCAAAATCCCTATTGCCTTGGATAAAGAATGCCGTGCTTTGTAGATGGTGTAAACCCATATTACTCCAGAGATACCAGGGATAAATGATAACCATCGCATCGCCTTGTCTTGGAGGCTGGTTCCTCCAGATGAGCCCTTGTAACTCGAGACCAGTGGGTACAATGAAAAGGAGAAGAGAATGACGGGCACCGCAAGTAAGATCATATATACGAGTGGTCTTACAAAAGATCTCAGGAGTGCCAACCATACTAGTGATACGATGAGCGATATAAGAGTATCAACAGCAAACAAATGAAACGATGATCGCATCGTAGTATAAATTGTATCCCCCAGGCTCTTCCTGGGAGCGGATGTATGGAGAAAAACCAAGAAGAACGTCGCAAACAGTGCAGCGAGACATATCTGAAAAAGAGATCCACAGAAGACATCATGCCTTGGTGCTTCCCCCACGACAGCAGTTATCGTCACTGGAACGGTTTCTATTGAGCTAGGGGGTCGAGGGATATCCGTTATGATCCCAGCTTCCACATCTCTGTCTTGTGCAGTATTTTGGGGGTCCACTGGCAATCTGATTGGTCCAGATTTTGGTAGTTCTCGAAACCGCTGAAATGCAGGTGGACTATGGTCAAATTCCACAGCAAAGTCATCTTGGGGTTCACTATCCTCAACTGTAGATTCCAGACCGATATCCTCCATCCTTTCCTTCCCCTTGCTGCTTCTTTCACTACTTCGTGGCGGACTTGCTCCATCATTTATCGTTTCCTCTACTTCTTCCCCAACTGTAGTGGGTAGCGTTCCTATTTCCCTTCTAAAACTCTGGGTGCCACCATTCCAGCTACTCTTGATCCCGTTCCCCCGGCCTCGGTCCTCCATCCGTCTCCCATCCGCATCCTTACTATTGCTTAAAGAAGCTCGACTCTCGTCATGATCTGTTCCAGAGCTCTCCTCGAGTCTATTCGGAGCAAAAACCCTCCGTGAGCGTTGCAGCGCAAAGAAGTCCGCTGTCTCCCTTTCCCGTTCCTCCTCGTCGTCCTCTTCCCGGAACTCGTCTAGCGCGCTATGGAATAGTGGCGCATCCGGAGCCGCAGCGTAGCGGGATGTAAAGTTGAAGTTTGAAAGATGGGAGACTGACTGGTATGGGTTGCCATGCCTTTGTTGGTACTGCCGGGAGGGATTCCGTAGAGGTTGGTTAGCTCGACGATACCTCTCTGTTGGGGTATGAGAGGTCTCGGGGTTTTCAGGCTGCACGAAGTTGGAAAAGCGCGACTGCGACTGCGCGAGGAAACGAGAAGCATCTATATGTTTGGTATTAGATGGTGAGGGAAGGTTAGAGCTCAAGTTCGGGGGTTTCCTTACATTCCGAGAACATCTTCGCTGATCCCCGTTATCGCTCTGAGTTGGTAGAGCTTCTCGATAAGACAAATCTCGTTCGGAAGGCCTCGTGGAGAAGGACTTATGGGATGTAGTTGAATAGAATAGAATAGAATAAAATAGAATATAAGGAAAGCCCCAGGATCTCTTCTGGCTCCTGGCGTGACAGATGTATAAAGGTTACGGGTAGGTAAGTATAGAAAACTTTGAGCAGGCGAGCTTCGGATCGTGACTACTTATATTGGCGGTCACAGGCCCAAACTATCACCGCCGGCAGAATTTTGTTGGTGATGGAATTTTAAAACCAAACAACACGCATCATATATCATCCATGAGCCAAGAAAGGGGTAACATAGTATAGTCCTCGAAGGGGAAGCATTTGCACAAATGCAACTGCGATGGGAGAACGCTCTTTGTTGTCTCTTATATTATTTCTTTCGCCGTAGACCCGGGAAGCGTGACCACAAGGCTGGCAAGGCTCCAACTTCTTTGGACGTATACGTCCCCGTAAACACAACACAACACGACACAACATAACACAATACCATACCAAACCAGACCCTGTAGCTTCCACCCAGATTTTTTTTTCTTCTTTCATCGTAAACAACTCCCGCTTCTCCCTCCCTAGAACCCCACTTTTTATGGACACGATTGCAGTTGAATCCGAATCGCCTCACTGCATCTAGGACTTGCATCCGACGTCCTCATGTCCAGGCCATGGGATTATATTGCCAAGTCCGTTGCTTTTCTCCCCATCCCTTTTGATGATCTAGCACCGACTCTAACCGCTCAGGCTTGTCTGTATTGGTGACAGTGCCACCGGGAAAAGTTCTCTTACCGTTCGTCTCTGCGAAGGTCGTTTCTCTGCCCACCACGATGTGACGATTGGCGTTGAATTTGGCTCTCGAATTGTTCCAGTTGGCCCGCCAAACACGCAACCACCGAGAGCTAAACCCAGCATTTCAGGGGATCCGTCATTAGCCGACATATCTGATGGGTTGCCTGAGCCCCCGCGCTCAGAAGTAGCAGTAGAACAAAAACATATGAAGCTGAGTCTCTGGGACACGGCCGGACAGGAGGAGTATCGGTCCGTTACCAGAAGTAGGTATAGCCTAGAAACATTGGTTTCAATGTCTGAGGAGGACTCGGACACGTACATCCAATTCTTTCTCAAGCGCCCTCTCCTTGGTCCCATCCAGACGCTCTTAGTCGCTAACAAGCTTGCAAGGCTACTTTCGCGGTGCATCTGGAGCGTTATTGGTGTTCGACATATCGCGGCGACAGACATTCACTCATGTTACGAGTTGGCTTAACGATCTCCGACAGATTGCGGAGCCGGACATTGTCGTGGTCCTCGTGGGAAACAAATGTGACCTGGATGAAGGAGATGAGAGCAAGCGGCAGGTCACGAAAGAAGAGGCAGAAGGCTGGGCTCTGAAGAATGAGGTCTTGGAGTACGTCGAAACCAGTGCTAAAAGCGGGGAGGGAGTGGAGATGGCCTTTGGCAGGGTGGCTGAACGGATTTATATGAATATTGAAGCCGGCAAATATGATCTCCACGATAGGAGATCTGGGGTGAAAGGGCCTGGTGCTGGGGGGGCAGGTCGAGGGAGTGTAAAATTGGCACCCGTCAAGGGAGATGCAGGCAATTGTTGCTAACATGACCCAACATTATTAATTTTATTTTCATATGCATATATGTATGTTTTTTTAGATTTACTTTTCCTGCACTTTTACATCTCGAGTATTTATTGTCATTCGATTGGAAATTCGATTGGAAATTCGATGAGATGGGCAAGCGGTGATGACTTACTAATCAACGTCACGTGATGACCTCGAGGGGGTGGGCGGAGGAACTGATACGAGACGGCGGGATACTTTATCACAGCTGTCACATTGTCTGATCCAAGCGAAGACTCAACGCCACGGGCAACGCGGTACATAGTTACACCACATCCTGTGTCGATGTCAAGGTCTGGTGATATCCATAAAAGTGGAGGGGGGGAAGCATAGGATACCAGATTTGCTGTGCGTTCGTGGCGCCATTTCCAGCGGTCTGTCCGCCGGGATGCGCTGCGTGAGGACCCCTCGGTAGGATGTTTGGCTTGGGGCTGGCGACACCCAGTTAAATCTGCGGATACTAGTACTAGTAAGTACAGTAAGTAGGATGGGGATGGCGGATGGATCCCAGGATCCCAAGGGATAGATACCAGGGGGGAAATGCTGTGCGAGGGGCGGCCAATGGAAAGGGGGGGCGTGCACATTTATCTTACTTTGTTACATCCATACAGCCATACATTCATACACCCATACATACATACCAGTTCTCAATGTCACCCACCTACCTCCACCCACAGTGACCACACCATACATACCATACATACCATACATACCATACATACCATACATACCATACTATGCATACCAGTTCTCAGTGTCACCCACCATGCCACACCACACCACAATCTGGCATCATCTCATCTCATCCACGGCGAAGGGCCTGGGGAGAAGGTTTCTGGTTCTGGGCCCCATGGGTCATGAAATGCTACTACCGTAGTACGGTAGTACCAGCACTACCACCACTACTACTACTTACTACTTGCAACTTCTACTAACTACTTACTACCACTACTTCTACCACTACTAACTACTTACTTACTACCACTACCACTACTCCTACTACTACGTACTCCTCCTACCTCCTTCTTGGGAGAGATAGCTCCTCACGAGTATCGCGTCGCGTCGCATCGCATCAGGCGGTAATCCCAATGTATCGCAGCGCGCAGCACGCACAGCACACGGGGTTACAAGTCCACGGTCTGGGGCGCACAGGACTGCTCGGACTCCCGTAGACATGGGGCACAACCCAGCCGCGGACATGGTGATGGTGATGGTGATTGTGACTATGATTCAGTGACTCCATCGACGGACGACGACGAGTATCACCTCCTCCCGAGCCAGAGACCATCATCGTCCCGGCAGTCTGGTCAGGTCCTTCGTTGCTTGTTTATTGGTGTTATTTGTGTATTTACCGCTCTATCACATCACACACAGTCGTAGTCAGCCATGAACCGCCATGAACCGCCAGGCCACATAGGAAGAGCGCCGGTCTATCGCTACCAAACTGCGGAGCGTCGGAGCTGGGGAGCTGGGGGGGGGGGAGCCTGGAAGGGGCCTGGGGTGGACCTTGGGTGTCAAGGGAGACCATGCCCATGCCCTCTCACAGACACCCACCCGTCCGTCCGTCCATCCACATCCATCCTCCTCCTCCCTTCCCCCCCCCCTTCATCCTGTACTGTGCTTGCGGTTTCCGATGGTTGGGCCCGCCGTCAGACACCCGTGGCCAGGTCGCTGCGAATGGGTTCATCCACTCTGGTCCTGCCCACTGTCTTAAGAGGACCTGCCTGTCGACCGCCGACTGGACAGGGCGGCGCGCCGACCGTACCGCAGCTCTGCGACGAGGCTCGAGACTTGGGGCCTGTTGCCGTTAGATCATGGCTGGTGGCTTACCAAGTTCCGGCGATGGCCCTCGTCCCCTCCCTCCCCCTTTTTGACCTCATCCTTGCACCCCCGCCGCGTGTGGGTTGACCCTGGGTCACCACAATAGCAAGACCGCACCGCACCGCACCGCACCGTAAGAATGACCGCACGACGAGAAGCCGGCCTGGCACCGGTCGGGCGTCCCTGCCATCCGCGTACATGTACATGAACATGACCATGGACCTGAACATGGACATCAACATAACACGAACATGGACACGAACACATAAGACGAGAGGGAGGTGGGACGCTCAGAGTCGGCCAGCCGAGAAGGCGCCCGGGACGATGGCGGAGGGGCCGGGCGGCTCCCCGGACCA